>JAEAOA010000236.1:1932500-2064427 GCA_016746295.1 Potamilus streckersoni | reverse complement strand
ATTTTATAGGTCCCTCCCTAGAGTCGTAGTGCTAGCTGCGCGTATTTAGGACAACTAGGTCAGCTCCTTGCTACACTGTTACCAAGTGTTTAGTACCGTGACGTCATGCCACCTGGGACCATTCCTCTTGACGCTATACAGTCCCAGGGTGTGCTAATACAAAATTCTCCTTGTCGCTATCTTCCTTCGGCTGTGCCATTTGTCGCCAAAAATCTTGTCGCTATTCTATCCCAGGCCATATTTTAATGATAACTCCCATTGTCGCTATTCTATCTCCAGTCACTACTCATATCTCTGTGCTATTTATATTGTTATGTGAAGTCATTATCTGCTAATTGACAGTCGTGGGCTGAATTAATGGCATTATCCTTAGTTTTTTCTAGATCTCTGTCGTAACGGATAAGCAAATGCATTGTGAAAGGCACAATACTGCGCATTTTTGGTAACTTTTGACGCTGTAAAGTTGATTATGTTCATATACAGGTGTAAATGTAAAGTCAAATTAGAATTAAAGTAAGGTTATATTTTATCTTTATTAAATTGGCGAAAAACATTAATATAGCGATTTTTTCCGAACTATAGATGTATCTGTCATACAGGTAGCAATAAAAGCAGTTACAACCTTACATAATTTATTTCATAATGCACTAATTAATTAATTAGGTACATGTACATGTCAAATTTTTTGTTAACTATCAGTGCTTTATATCTGTTGTCCGTTCAGCTCTTGGTCTTTTCCGTTGGCTCGGTTTTCGTCCGGCCGTCACTTGTATTTGTACGTTCCATCTGATGAATGGACATAGTTGGACTCATCTACTATGTCGATCGGAGCAGCAAGAAATTTCTTGAAGTGTTTTTCCTTTTCCGTTGTACTTTTTGCGTGCCAGGTTTGTGTGTTCAAAAGGAATGCAAGCACCATACAAAACTCGACTTAGGTCTACGATCTGTTTTTTTTTTTTTTTTTTTTTTGTAACGAAATACAAACCTGTCAACAAGTTAGGGGAGCTTTAGCTGTTTCCACTCAGTTGCTTGTTTTAAGCGATTGTTCATGGGCTCAGCATTGTTATTGGTCCATAACATAAAAATGATATTTGCTTTTAATGATTGATATACATGTTTTAATATTTTCCCTTTAAAATGTGTTTCACAATATGTTTTAAATCACGGATATTTATCGAAATTTTCCGAAAGGTTGTTTTCTCGCTTTGAAAACAAGAGGTTGTCTTTACTAAAAACTATTCTGCATTTGTCTTAGTGAAGATTATGTTTATAATATTCTCCCTCTCTTTATCATCAGAACCAATTTTTTGTGAAGAAAATGCCTAATGTTATGTTTCAGATATTTGGTTCACATCAGATAATTGCTTTTGGGAAATTGTTTGTTAAAGAATTTCTTATTGCTTTCTCATCATCGGTTCCGAATGTCAAATTTTGTGAGTTGAATTTTTCTCTAACATGTGAAAAGAAATGGTGATAAGTACGCTGCTCACCATCCCAGTGAAGATAAAGAGGTCCTAGAAAAATTGGATACTGGTTAGATTTTCTGTTAACCACGCTTCGGTTCCTATAACACGTTGTTGTTACAAACACTTTACCAAGATTAAACGTTCTGTCAATGCCGAACACACTTCCTTCCTCCCCAAAACAGTATTTTTTTTTTCTTCAAGTTTAATATTTGATCGTCAGTGTACAAAAAATATAATCGGCTGTTTTCCTTTCGTGATTGGAACTTTCTGGACGAAAGGGTTGTTATGTAGATCTAAGATTATTGTCAATATCTCGTCCGCAGTATTGTTTCCGTGCACCCTCTGAAGTATTTCCTTTTTGTTTTCTCTCTGGTTTTTATGCTTGAGTTGGCAACCTGAATTAGGGGCCATGAAACTGTCATCATCAGCCATCTTGCTGACCACTTCCGTCGCCTCCCCACATTTTCGCATGCCATTTGGAGTAAACGTGGAACCCTTTTTGTGTATAATTCACCGCTTTTTTAGTTTTCATGCGGATGATTTGAATTTGAATTCTTTACCCCCTACATATTCAATCATTGCAATGGTTTTTACATGGCTAAGTCACTAGCGTGCTTCATTTACAGTAGTAACTCTCTTCCTGCAATTTTCGTTGTCTTTTAGCTTAGTTATAATATCGGTTGGCTGAGGATCAATTGAAGCATATGTTATTATGCAGGATCAGAAAAAATTATATATTTTCTCCGTTATGACATTATATAGAGGTACGGCATTTTTGTAAAACTCTTGACTAACTGTGCTCCATCTTCGTTTGAATTCCCTCCATTTTGTCGGTCACTCGTGCCAACATGACAGCAAAATTACATTTTCCCTGTTTTGACATGGTATAAAGGTCAGGTTTTTTTTAAAAAAAAAAAAACAAAAACAAAACAACCTTGACTAACCGTGCTCCACCTTTGTTTGAATCCCTCCATTTTGTCGGTCACTCGTGCTAACCTGACAGCAACATTACACCAGTAACTTTGATAGCTGAAACAAAATGTTGATTTTTTATGATTCCTTTTGGAAAAGTTTTAGATACACACGAATAATAAATGTAAGTTGCAAATTCCATACCTAACAGATGGACATGGTAAAAAGCCACGATCCATAATCCGCTATGCTCTTTCTCAGGCAGCCTGTTTTGAGATTTTCTCGTTTAAACAAGACTACATTATAAATAAGCCAATCCCCTACATATCATTACAGTGCCCGATTTATCCATCGTTTTAAGTGATTGTATGTGGAAGATAAACTTTGATTGGTTCATTTAAACAGCGTGATAGGTCACAATGGCGACAAAAAAATGTACTCGAGCTGACAGTAATTAGTTAAGTAGGTCCATCCCATATTCACGATGCACGAAAAATTCTCCGCACAGGTTCCACGCGTGATGAAGGTGAAGGATGGTAGTGGAAGATCACCCATGGTATGTGATGATGTCAATGGGTGTATCCCCTGATCCAACCGGAGAAAACGTATTAATATGAAGTGAGTCTACATAGAAAATCTTCATTATCTATATAGAACATATTAAAGAGCTATACTTTTTCGCTAACCAGGAAAATAACTATTAACCCACGCCCCAAGTTATCAAGTTATAGTATAATCTCTCTCTCTCTCTCTCTCTCTCTCTCTCTCTCTCTCTCTCTCTCTCTCTCTCTCTCTATATATATATATATATATATATATATATATATATATATATATATATATATATATATATATATATATATATATATATTAAACACTGTTCGGTAGTAAATTGTCTAATTTTTCTGCAGCAATAGATATCAGCAGATGTATACAAGAAGGAAACACGTGTATATTGACAAAAACATCTAAAACATAAAGGAATAAGAAAGTCTAATCGAATAAAGTTTGACTAATTAAGACCCGGGATTAAAAATTGACTACGATGTAATTGTTAAATTACGTTTATTGTATCTGACATATTGTCCTTTATGCGCAAGATTGTATTAAAGTACTGACCGCAAAGAGTTAAGTAAATATAACTGGTAATCGTCATCATCATCATCAGCAGCAGCAGCAGCTTTATCTATTTTATATCACTCAAAAGGTAGTTTATTTATGATGAAGATGGTTAGTATACAAAGGCATAATGAGCACATTGTTCGTTATATCATCCCCCAAAAATGGAAGCCACGTGACTCCAAATTGACACACCAAAGCAGACAATCTGGACTGGCCTTAGCAATAATTAGACTACTCGCAAATTTTAGGGGCAAAACCTGCTGTCAAACTTTAGATTTTACTCAGAATATGACTACAATGTTCATTATCTCGTCATTCCTTGTTGAGAAAGAATGAAGCCAATTAATTTTAGAAAATAACGAGCGCGCTGATGATTCACCGTATAGGTACTGTGGTGCAAACGCTATAATATTCAGTTACATTGTATGAAATAGACACATGGACAGGAATCAAAGGTACTCTTCCTGCCTAGTTATCCTTCTTAGTGGAATTATTTTTGGTTTTATTCATGTCTGAATCCTCAAAGTTCCAGTCCACGGGGTTGATCATTTGTATGGTTTTCTTGTAAGTCCAGTAAGGAGTCATAACTAGGGTTACCAAAGCCAGCTGGATGTAAAGGGCAAGAAACATTGGCAAGGGCATAGCCTCCCATACTCTAGTCCAGTTCTGATAGGTTTTATACCACATAAAACATTCAACCACAGAACGAAGATGGAACAAGTGCACAAGGATAAATTGGTTTGCTTTCCATAACAGCGTGTGCGCTGAACCGCTTTTTAGAAGTGTCCAGCATATGCACGAAAAGGGCGTGCTCATTTCCAGAATGAGGCCACACGTTCCGAAATAGTGGGGAGAATCCATGACCATCAGCATGGAATAGCCAACCAGAGAAAGCCAATGGTGGAGGTTTAAAAGATAACTGAATTGCTTGTAAATAATGTCTGAGACTAAAAGCGCTGTGCATTCGAAAATGAAGAACCCGACAGTAACGGCTAGAGCAAAGTAACTGGTAGGGGTTGTAGCATTCACGACATCTTTGATCAGTTCCGTATCAAAGAAAATGGCCCAAAGACCAATCACTGTGCAAAAGACTCCATATGCAGCCCGTACGATAGCAAGATTCCAAAACAACTGTTCTTTCTTCCGCAGGTTTCGATAGGTGAGTGTCAATCCCGATAAGACAGCTGATAACCAGCAGAGAGCGCTGAAAAAGGCAAAGGAGGCGCAGATGAAAGTTAATTTTACAGCTGACTGTTTGTAATCCAAATGTTCCAATGCAGGATGAAGATATTCAACTAACCCCATGGCTATATACTGACAGCAATCTGAATTTAATCTCTGAAAATAATAATAATAATAATAATAATAATAATAATAATAATAATAATAATAATAATAATAATAATAATAATAATAATAATAACAGATCCAGAAGCAGCATATCCATATGGTAATCACTATGCCAATAATGAGATAAGGTTTGTGTTAATGCAAAATTATAGATGAATGGATGGATGGACGGATGGATGTAGGACATTAGGTATGTAGGAAAAATTATCCTGTAGGTTCCTATGAATTAAAAGTCGTGATGGTTATGGGCCCCTTGGTCGTTGTGGGTCCCCGAAATTTTGTCATATTTGTTCTAACCTGTTAGTGGCCTGACATCTCGGCTAGCCAAGGTTTCCATATGATAACCCTATCTACACCTTGGCGGATCGAACAGATATATTAGTGCTTTGTCCTAGCGACATCTATTGGATTTCATGAGATGCATCCCTTAGTATGTTAACTAACCAATAGCGTGTAACAGCGGTGCATTGTACTTTAGCCGAAATGGTGCAGGCAATTGACTTAAAAAGGACACTTTGTAAGTTTAACATCAAAAGTATGACTACGTACCAGAGGAAAGACTTTACAGGTGTATTTGAGTGAAAGGACAAAAAAGGACAGGTAGGGGGAAATTGCTTATTTATCAGTTCATTCAAGCAGTGTGTTCCTCTTGTCTCCATCATGTAAGAACAGAGTTCAAATTTAAACAACTTAATTATGATTGGATAGGGCTAGCTTACTGTCGTATCTAATGAAATTCACAGACTGAAGCACATAAATATCTGCTCGACACGACAAGGTGTAGATAATGTTGTCATATCGTAATCTTGACAAGCGAAGATGCGGCCCTGAGAGAAGATGGATTCATTTATGTTTTAGTTATTTACTTTATGGCTCCAAAAAGTCTTGACGGTATTGTCGCCCACACTAAAAATATGCGAAATTAAAATGGTTTGGCCTCAAATTTCGATGACAACCCTTTTTACTTAGTATGTGCACGCACACGGAGAAATGATGAATATGGTTAGATTATATTAATTTTGGAGGTACAAATGATCCCTACAGGACAGAACTTTCGTATGTAGATACATATTGTTCATTTTGTTGGTAAAAAATAGCTCTGGAATATTCACAGGCTCTTATGTTTGTGTACGAAGTGTCTGCATTTTATTTTCCAAATATGTCTATTTCGTAGTTCCTTGTCCATGTTATACATCGAATTTTTTTTATTTTTGACTGCTATCAGCACCTTTGACTTCTTATTTCTTTTATCACTCTCTTACTACCATCGACCTACACCTTGTTTCTCGGTTTGCCATATCCAAGGTAAGGAGTTTACAAGTCAATTATGGAGAAATTCTTCAAAATGTAATTCTTTGAAGCTGTTATTTCAGCTATGAGAATAAAGTTATCATGTGACGGGACCACGTGATAAAATAATAGGTCACTGTATGAAATGGCGATTACAGATAATACGTACTTATGACAGAGTGACGGGTAAAATGAAGTTTCCATTTGCATTATATTACTTTTATCTGCTATGGTTGAAATTTCTTTACGTTTTAGCTGTGAGAATATCGAGCATGATCGAAACACAGAATATCGAAATAGCTGTCACTGTTTACACTAAAACTAAACCTAAACTAAACTAAACCGAAGTACACTAACTTTTGCAGTCAATAAAATAGGGAAATTTTCTTTCGCCAGGAAATGCCATCTTCTGAAAATGCAATGAATAAATTACAAAATATATCAAAATATAAACAGAAGTTAGCGGAACGCATTTTAGCAGTTTACCATTGAAGTCGGAAGAGTGAAAACGACCAAGGGAAGTTAGCAGTTTTTTTTTAATAGCTGTATAAGTAAAGTAAGGCCAAGATGTCTACATTATAAAAACAATTACTCCCATATGCCAAAATAAACGTAGTATACAGTTTTCTTTTCACAATACCCAATATATGCAAGGTTTTTTCTTTTAAATAGTCTGGATAAATAGGGAGGAAAATCTGGTAAATTAGTTTTCTGTAAAAATTGAACCATTTGCATAGTGCTTAACTTCAGAGCGGAACCATACTGATGTTTCACATTCAAGATAGAGTGTTTACCTAGAGCCCCAAAGTGGATATTCCTTCAGGGTCTGAGATATAGACAGGAATCTTCCCCACACATATATATATATATATATATATATATATATATATATATATATATATATATATATTATATATATATATATATATATATATATATATATATATATTATCTTTAAACGTGGTCTGCTTTTTTCATAACTCTGAATTTCTAAATATCTAATATAAATAATGAGTTAAATATAGGGAACTCTTTCTTCTTCAAAATCTTACTCTATGCAAAGTAAGAAAATGTAGACCGCAATTTATATGAAAACTAAATGATTTCTTTATTTTTCTCCTTCAAAATCTTACTCTATGCAAAGTAAGAAAATGTAGACCGCAATTTATATGAAAACTAAATGATTTCTTTATTTTTCTTCTTTCTGTAAAGAAACCGAAAGCTACTTCCAATAGTAAATTTCTTAACTTTAACATTTTATCAGCGGTATTATTTAGTCCGCGTACTTCCATGAAACGGATTGTAGGCATACATTTTCGTTGTGCCATGCAGTGAATAAGCTACATTCATGTCTGATTTGTGATTATTGTTTAACCCTGAACTAGAACAAACAAAAATCCAAGCAGACACAAATATATACGATTCACTGTTTCACAGACTGGATATTTGTTTGTCTCTAAATTCGATCCAATGCGACAAGCTACGAAGCAACTGCGACATTTCGCATAACAACTGCTATTAAAATCTCAGTAAGTACTTAAATCGCACGCGAGAAAAAAATTCGGAATATACCATTCAAGTTGTAGTCTAAATTATGAGTGGCTGAACAGACAGTATAAAAATATTAGTACGGAATAATCGATGAGCAGAGATCGAATATGTATGGTTCAATCACCTTGTGTTAACTGGTAGAAATGGAGTCGGTGTTGTCAGTAGTTACTGACAAACAGGAGTGCCTTTGCGGCGGTGACCCCCACCCCCAACAACAACCATTTTAAAAACTACACTTTATTTTCCATGAGTAATTTTATAATTCTGAATAGAAATGAGGATGTGATGGATTTTTTCTAGGTTTGTCTGAGACAATATAACACTTAGAACATATGTTAAGATCGATCTTCTGTGTTTGAATGCAGAATGAATATATATATATATATATATATATATATATATATATATATATATATATATATATATATATATATATATATATATATATATATATATATATATATATATATATATATATATATATATATATATGATTATTTCTTTTCTTTAATCTTAGATCTTTGGATGACAGTATTTGCTGTAGATGTAGCAAAGATCGTACAAATTTCTAAAATTTACACAAGATTGCTATTCTGTTTATTTCAAAATCTATCGCAAATTCTCTGAACTATAATCTCTGCGTTTTCAATTCTTTTAGTCGAAAGATAAGTCACTTATGCATACGTAACAATTCTTTTAATCGAAGGATATGTCACTTCAGCATACGTATCAACATACGTATCAAGGACTGGCAATACTGGCGCTAACAGTTTGATCAGCCACTCTTTTAAATGCGATTATTCGTAAGAGAGGCAATATAAACGTTTGATTGCAATGAATATGTAGTTTTATGGCAGGAACAATAAAAAATAGCTTTAAGCAGAACCGTCTATATTTAACATGTGAGACGATTTTATGCTTCAACACAATTAAAGTTCTGCAACTCTTTCAAAGTAATTAAACTGTTACATTAGTGGTTACATTAACTGAAACGTTTTCGTAATATTGCTAAGGTGTACAGATTATATGCGGATATATTAGAAGTTCCTGTCTTGTTTGTATATCCCGCATAAACATAAAGCTTTTTGAATAAGATTAAGCTTATTATTTAAACTTTTGAAAGGTAATATTATTTACATTTGTTGCTGCGTTATGAACTATATCTGAACCAGATTACTCAACACTTGTAAAATTAGCATCATATCTACACACACATTTGTGGTTTCGACCATATTTCTCTATTACCAAGATATCAGTTTAATCCAGTTTTAAAAAGGGCCAGAGTGCCTAGAAAGTGAAAAAAAGTTATAAAAAAATAAAAAGGATATTATTAACCTGAAAATAATGCATTTATTTAAAACAAACTAAAAATACATAACTGAAATGATAAATACGTTAATTCCGTCTTCTTTCTTGTTCAATAAGCTATATCTGGCTTTGATGCCAAAGGTAAGTATCCAAACAGATGCGCTAGATATTCTTTCAAGCAAAGAGATTGAATGTTAAACTGATATTTTCTGTGGACAATTGGCTTATAATTTTGAATAGTATGACCTATTAAGATGTTTACACGTGCACTTTAGTGATCAGAGAAACTCAGCGCGTACATAATTGTGTCATTCAACTGAAATAGTGTAGAATTGTCCAACTGAAATAGTGTAGAATTGTCAAGCAGTTAAGACATTGCCTTAATATGTCGAACATCTGAGACATCGTTGAATTGCGCCAAGCTGCTAAGATCGTGTAATGTTTTACAAAGGAGCTACGACAATGAGGAGTGGTCAAGCAGTTAAGACATTGTAGAATATTGTCAAGCAGCTGGGACATTGTAAAATTATGCGAAGCAGCTGGGACAGTGTAGGATTATGTGAAGCAGCTGGGACATTGTAGGATTATGTGAAACAGCTGGGACAGTGTAGGGTTATGTGAAGCAGCTGGGGCATTGTAGGATTATGTGAAGCAGCTGGAACAGTGTAGGATTATGTGAAGCAGTCGGGACAGTGTAGGATTATGCGAAGCCGATCAGACAATGTAGAATTATGTCGAACAAGCGACAGTGTAAAATTATTGAATTCCCTCTCATTTTGTCTTTTAGCAATCATCCAAATGGATAGATATTTTAATTCCCTTCGTAGTAGTTTTATTTTTTGTGTAAATTAAACTCAGAATTGTAGGCTCATCCGTACAATAATCAAATTTAACCTTAGCTTGAACAAAGGTAATTAACGAACAATTCATTCATAACATGGCGACTTTTAGAATATTTACTGCCAACACGCAATAGAGAAAATCTGAATGTTAGATTCGGAGATATATATGATTAAGTTTTGACAAGTTATGTAAATATTTGACGTGATTGCGGTCAGTAGGTTCAGATTGATAACATTGGATGAATAATTAAAACAAAATATTACATTTTACACTGTATAAAGACTCTGATGATTGGCCCTTTATCACCAAACACAAATCAATAAACAATTATTGGTATGTATATAAACGGTCTACCCTAGATACAACCGTCTTTCAATCTGCTGTTATCTGCTGAAAACCACGAGAATTGTGTTTTCTTTTATTCCCAGTACGACACACGTAGGATATGTAGTGCTGACTTTGTCTAATTGTCCGGTTAAGCTTTGCGCTATAATTAGTTGTTTAATACGTTGCAGCGGTGTTCCATGTTTCCTGACAACATTTATGTTCCTAAAAGTAATTTTACATCTTTTTTGAAAGAAGCTCGAGTGTGGGTACTTGTTATGTACTTGTGAGATATGGACAGCATCAGATGATGAAATCGACAGCTGGATTAATTGGATTAATATAGTATTAATCCAACTGTCGATTTCTCACAAGTACATAACAATTAATTGGATTAATATAGTATTAATCCAACTGTCGATTTCATCATCTGATGCTGTCCATATCTCACCATCTACTTGCTCGTGATCTCGATTAGATCGCTGCAGCAACATAATCACACACGAGCGCGCGTAATCGTATATTTTATTATGCATGTTTCGAGTGTGTGTTGTTGTTGTTGTTGGGCTTAACGCCATTTTTAAGCACATGATAGGCTATTCATGGCCACCAGTATTAATGGTGGAGAAAGAAACCGAGAAATCACCGGAAAGAACCATCGACCCACGAGAAGCTACTGGCGAGCTTTCTCACATATCTACATTAGCCGAATCCTAGACTCAAAACACGCGCAGAGGTGAGATGGCAGTGATCCGTAACGGACAGCGCTTTAGACCACTCGGCCACTCGGGGCCCCGTGTGTGTGTGTGTGTGTGTGTGTGTGTGTGTGTGTGTGTGTGTGTGTGTGTGTGACCGTTCATGTTCCCTTTTCTTCTCTTACCTTTGATGTTACAATATTGCGTGGCACCTTGCTGAAAGAATTCATCCAGAGCAGTGAGTAATCGGACTTTCATCATATGATGGTAGTGGACTTTTAACTGCTGTCATCTTACTAAAAGGCGAGTAGTTATAGCAAGGCGCTGCCGTGTGTAATCTCGGCAAATAGATAAATCTCGACGATTCCGTTCTTCTATAGTTATTGATAAATAAGTATACCAATCCAAGTACTACTATCTTCACTGTTGTTGCAATGTTATTTATAAATATTGACGAAAATATAAACTCTCTTATCATACAGTCAGTAAATAAAACTAACGTTTCGTTCAGTGCTGGATTAAACCTAGTGAAGCCCATAAGTAGTCGAAATTTCAGCGCTCGCACCCACTAGCAAATTATCTCCTAATACGTCCAGATCAAATCAATTCAATATTATTTTGATCCTTTGTCGCGGGGAACCTAAAAGGTGTAGTGCTCATAGGCCGTTGCTTACTCAGCCTATTTGGTAATCCGGCACTGGTTTCATTATGTGAATAACCCGTGAATGACTTGGTCGTACTATATACATAAAGTTGCTCTCTGTGACCTTTTAAACTACAGTGTTAATGCACTGAACTTGTGTGTGTATCTTGGATTTTTAACGTAGCTTTAACAGTTTTAGCCATATCTCTACAATGTCTGCAGTGTTGCAGTTTATGGTAATGTCTAGCACTGGGGCATCATTATTCGGTCACCAAGCTAATCAGTCCTAACACTAACCTCTTACTAATAAGAACCAAGAGAGACAGCAGTTTGTACCATTCTTATAAGTCTTTGGTATGACTCTGCCGGGGTTCAAAACATCGACCTCTCGTATTTGAAGCGGACGCGCTAACCACTTAGTCCACCGAAGCGGTCGCACTGAACGTAAAATAAGTAATTTCTAGAACTTTGACGCTTTATGTATACAAAGCTAAGTCTAGTGGAATCTCTTTCATGTGATAAGTTCATGGTCATGTAGCTATTCTATCTACACATGGACTTTCACCTGGTGTGGAGTTATAGAAAGGTGTTACTTCGTGCTGTAATTTCATTCATCTTTAGATGTAAAACAAAAATTATTTTTGTGTATTTTAGTAATAAATATATGGAACACCTTTACACTAATGCTTACAATATTAAGAAGCATGGAAAAATGTAATATGAAAAACTTTGGTAACCACCATGATATCAAGAATAAACTCTGGTAACCATATCTATTTTGAAACCCTAACTACAATGATATCTATATCAAAACCCTGACGACAATGATATCTATATCAAAACCCTGACGACAATGATATCTATATCAAAACCCTGACGACAATGATATCCATATCAAAACCCTAACTACAAAGATATGTGTGTGAAAACCCTGATTACAATGAATTTTATATCGTAACCATGTCACCATATCTATATAACTCCTTAACCCTGATCATCCTGCTCAATATGTCACACAAGCGACAATGAGATTAGATACCCGTCTGAAAATGTCAGGCGTTGATCTGAAGCAACTTAATGATATTGATAAAAATTTACTATGAATTTATAATGAATCTTCATGGTATCAGAAAGATTTAGTAAAGCTAGCAACCCATTGGTTAGTGATTATGGTCATGACCAATCAAATAACTGAATAATGTATCTTGATAGCAACAGTTTTATGAATAGTCAACCAATATGCAACCATATTAAGTTCCTGAATTTAAATGTATTTAATCTTATCATACGAATGACTGATATTAACGATGATTCGGAAAATTGTATATTTTGGAAGCTGATTTAGAGTATCTTAATGAACTTCATGAATCTCACAGAGATTTATCCGTTGACCCTTAAAAAGATGATGTGTGTTTCGTGCTATTTTTGAGGACATGACGGTCAGTTTAACTGGTGGGATAGGAACCCGGAAAATAATGAGACGGACCATCGGTCCACGGAAAGCTACTGGCAAGATTTCTTATATGCACACATTGGCTGAACCCAAGACTCGAAACTACGCGGACAGAGGTGAGAAGGCAGTGATCGGTAAAGGAGAGCGCTTTAGACAACTCTACCACTGGGGGTTTCCATCTGAGAAGACGCAGGTCGAGACAATTTGGCTGAGCTATACCAGGTAATATTAGCCAGTCAATTAGACAGACAGTTTGGTAATTGTTATAGCTTAACCCGTTTTAATCAATAAAACTAATACGTAGTCCACTACCACAATGTAAACTATATTTGGATAGGTCAATATTGATGATACCGTGTATACAATTAAAAAGGAATTTTAAACAGATTTCTTGCAAAACTATCAAGAACATAGAAAAGTTTGATTTTTTAATTAATCAGGGCATCAGAAGCAAGGAAAAGCAGAATACTGGTAGCAGACCCAATATTTGCATCAATAAAAATATCTAATGGGGATTTAGTAGATATTCTTTATGTAAAGTCAAAACTAATGCTGAACCGAACCATTTATACTATGTTGTCTATAGTGAATATATATATATATATATATATATATATATATATATATATATATATATATATATATATATATATATATATATATATATATACTTGATAGCGTGAGAGGGATTTAAAACAACTAATAAAAATAAAAATCTTTGAAAATGCGGACGCATGCGTATAAAGCAGCATCAACACAAAGCAAGAACAACTTCTGGTAACCTTCTTGTGGGGAGCATATGGAATCAGAACACAATTACTGATTCCGGTTCAGTACGAACGAATGTAGTCCCAGTCTATTTTTAGAAAATAATTTCTTGTCTCCGTTTGGTGGTGATACAAGAGTTAGATTTTGGCATTCTTGGTAAGGATTTAAAGGCAATTGTTTATTCTTTTGAATGTGAGCTTATGGTGTGGTTGCCTGTGTGTATGTCGGCGACAGTGTACATTGAGTAATAAGGTCATGGTGATGATTCGGAAGTGACATCTGTGTTCCATTGCATGGTGTTTTGATTACAATTCAGCCTCTCAAAAAATATGCAGGTCAACCCTTGACAAGAACTTCACGGTAAAGTCATCTTTGAAGGTATTTTAGATTAACATATGTATTGATTGTCACACAGTGGAAAGTTCAGTACTGAGAAACAAATGTAGAGACTATATAGTAAAATTAATTGTGTTTTATGGCCTGTTAGTACTGCATTTGAGTAAATTTTTAACTGATATAAAATCTTTATTATTAATAATAGACACATGAAATTTTGTTATGTTAAGTATATTGACTATAAAAATATAAAAATGAGATTAAAAATAAGAAAATAGTGTTAATTTTAAACATATAACTAAAATTTAAAAAACAGTCAAAATATAAAAATTTTCCACCAAACATGCACATATATAATATTTATTGAGAATTATATTAAATGATATCAACATGTATTAACTCCTACCCCATATACAAGCTCATATGATGGATATTTGTCAAATTTTGTCAGATAAAATATCTTTGTTAGTCAAAATGAGACCCTCATTTAAAATACATGAAGACAAAATTCTATTTTGCTTTGTACCTTTAGGTCATTGAAACTATTTTTTTGGGATCCAATCAGTGAATTTATGTGTTTATGATGGGGTGAATTCCTGAGTAACACATATCTTCTTGTATAGCTATCAGTAATTGTTTATAAACATAGTTATAGGATATTTAGTGTGAGGAAAGAGATGAAGAATTTATACTAGAACCTGCTCAAGTTATCTACAAAATCATATTTAACTGTCAGAGAATGAAATGCAGGTCAAAGGGATATAATATACTTTACCCAGGTATATTTGCCTTTACATATAAGAAAACAGCAAAATGGTGTAAGTTGAACACAGAATGCATTCCATTTTATTGCTCAGTTCCTTTAAGATATTGAGTGATATAGTGCGGCATTGTGGCCCAGATGATATTACGGGAATTCTAATGATCCATTTTGTTTTATGCATAATTAATTACTAATAATATTTGTTAACTGACACGCTAAAGATTATATCAGAAATATTCAAACAGATTATTTGAATTTCACTTTGTAAAACTAATCTTAAGATGGTTACATAGCTGACATAAAGACATATGCAAATATTGTAAAATTAATTGTTATGTGACCATTTACAGACAAAAAGTGCAACAAGACAACAACACAAAACCTAATCTTCATTTAGTTTATTTATATTGATCATTACTATAGAGTTGCCTGTTTGAGTACATCATCATCATCATCATCATCATCATCATCATCATCATCATCATCATCATCTCTCTCTCTCTCTCTCTCTCTCTCTCTCTCTCTCTCTCTCTCTCTCTCTCTCTCTCTCTCTCTCTCTCTCTCTCTCTCTCTCTCTCTCTCTCTCTCTCTCTCTCTCTCTCTCTCTCTCTCTCTCACGAACGAAATTCATTATTACAATCGCGGCAGACTAAAGTAAGAGAGTGTGTTTTTGCCTTATTTGCTACAATTATTTCGACTGCCGTGCGAAACTCTAACCCCATGACTGACTCACGCGATGTGCGTGTTTGCATCTCACGTGGGACAAAAAAAAGTGATCACGCATGAATGATTAGCGTGGGGTTATTTTGTCACGGGCTTAGTGACGAGGGAACCTAAAGGGTAGTCTTATGCTACTTACCACAATACACTAAATGCGATACAAATGAAGCTTTAAAGATACAAATGAAATGATTTCTGAATGAAATTTGTGTAGCCATAGGCACAAAACAAATGTTACCAGATAATCGATTATTTGCGCCGTGATACGTCCTGTGTCAATATAAAAATGACGAGAAAGTAACATTAGAACAGTGTGGGCGATTATAAAAAGATTTTTTTTTAAATTAAAAGTGCGATAAAATATGCCCAAGGATGACCACACAATAATATGATTATGAAAGTTTGCTGTGTGGCTACAAAGTTTGCCCCAAAAATGGTGTGCGCATGTTGTTGTTTTCAGACACAAAACGGTCGAGTCGCAGGTTAGGCCAATATGGTATGTAAGAAGATTGCCGTTAGCTTCCGGTGGGTCCTTGGTTCTTATCGGGGTTTTCCTTGATTCTTCCTGCACTAGTTATACTGGCTGCCATGTATACCCTGTCGTGTGCTGAACAATGGCGTTAAACCCAAACAACAGCCACACACTCAAAGTATACTACTAGCATCCTTATTGGATACAGATGTAGCAGCAGGGGGGGGTGAACCCTACAAATTTTTGCGACAAAATCGATTAAAGCCTCAGAATGCCAAATGGAACCTTCCTACGAAATCTCATATTTTAACCAAAAAAAAAAAAAAAAAATAAAGACCCCATTTTACAAATGGAGCCTTAACGATTTTGTCGCAAATACATTGTCATAACCACCCTCAAAATTGCTGCCATCTACGTCGCAAATATGTTGTCATCTCACCCCCCCCTGATGCTGATTAATACAAATTATTTAACCAAATATTTGATCAAGTCCAATACGATATCGTGACCGAGGGTCGTGTAAATTTATTGTTATAAATCCATATGGGACTGACTGAGCATGACTAAAATAATTTTTAAATCCATTGAAGTCCATATCGGAACACCATGTCTGCCAAATATTTCGTAGCGTATGTGTATCAACGCCATTGAATACAGCAAGAATATTGCAGTTATCGCGAATCACTTTTGGAATTTGAGTATATCGTTGAGTGACATATATCACGTCAGTGTTTTTATGCCTACCTCGGGAAAATATTCTAGCAGGGTTCTTTTGATTATCTAACATTACATCATCGTACACTACAAGATTGTTTATGTCTCCATCGAGATCTTCTACTGATGGTGCATCATTAATATCAGTAATAAAGTCAATTACACTTTCACCTTTAATTTCTGATGCATTTTCATTATAATCTTTTAGCACTTCATAGCACCGTTGATCATCTACGGATGGGGCAACTAAATATAATTTATCCCACTTCATAAATCGCATTATCAAATTAAGCAGCAATTGTGTTTTACCCGATCCAGATGGTCCGATTATAATCGCGCGGACAGAATTCGGAAGCGCTGCGTGGTGTTTTACCGGTTCTCTTCTTTTAGTCGCTGAAAAATCAATTATATTCATAACGCTATATATAAATTATGGATCTATATTGTGTTAAATGTAAAAAGCGTACTGATACAACCGATCAGACAACCATTACAACTAAAAACAATAGACTAGCGCTTACTGGTAAGTGTGTAACATGTGGTACAAAAAAATTTCGATTTTTAAAAAAAAAAGCAACTCGGAGGTGATATTGCCGCAAGACTTGGAAAAGTCCCCGGAACCCCATGGGCAAAATACCCTGGAGAAAAACACCTTCCAGGATATAGTTACTGTGGTCCCGGAACGAGATTAGATATCAGACTTGATGATCAAAATCAGCCCCGGCCTGGTGAGTATCCGATAAATGCTATTGATAAGGCATGTCATGCTCATGATGTTGCATATAAAAGCAATAATTTGCAACAAAGACATCTTGCGGATGTAAAATTAATTCATGCGTTAAATGCTATTCCCGATAAATCCTTCAAAGAAAAATTGGCTTCATGGTTGGTCAAATCAGCTATGAAAAGCAAATTAGTGTTAGGTGCTGGTAATTAAAAACACCAGTGTTTTTATAGTATGGAATCTATTTATTATTCTCCGAAAGGATACTGGAAGGGTAAAGCAGCAATCAGTAAACTCGCTAACGTTGCAAAAGTGAAAAAGTCCACTGCAAAAGATTGGTTATCCAAACAAGCTATATGGCAAATTTATCTACCACCGCCTAAACAAATTAATTATTCTCATTTTGATGTTGCCGTACCCAATGAAGTTCATCAGGCTGATTTATTGTTTTTACCACATGACCATGGTTACAAATACGCGCTAGCCGTAGTTGATATTGCGAGTCGATTTAAACAAGCAGAACCATTGAAAACAAAGTCAGCTTCTGAAGTTGTTTCTGCATTTGAAAGGATTTATAGACGAGGTCCTCTAAAATGGCCAAATCTATTACAAGTTGATCCTGGCAAAGAGTTTCAAGGTGCTGTTCTATCAACAATGAAAACTCATAATGTTACAATACGACGGGGACATACTGCGTTACATCGTGATCAGGCAATTGTAGAACGATTTAATCGAACTCTTGCAGAACGGTTATTTGGATATCAATATGCAAAAGAATTCATCCAAGAAAAACGATCTCGTGAATGGGTCCAAAGGTTACCGAGTGTAGTTGCAGCGTTAAATAACGAGATTACTCGAACTATTAATATGAAACCAAATATTGCAATAAAAAAAAATATATACCCGAACAACCACAGCGGGGTAGTACTCAGCCACTTCTCGGTGATGTTACTGTGAGATATTTATACGAACCAGGAGAGCTTGAAGGTGGTAAAAGAAGAGCTACTGATCCTATATGGAGTGTTACTACGCATAAAATTTCAACCATAACGCGATCAACTGGTAGACCTCCAATCTACAGATTGGATTCAACTGCACCTCAGCGTGGTTTTACACGCGAACAACTACAAGTCATTCCGGACGATACTCAATTACCGCCACATGGTCTTAACTAGCTCCGTTACGTCTATTACACTCAAGACAGGTCAACATCACATTGTTTCTGACATGACCAAGACTGTTATTTTTTCTGTCTACGGTGAATTGTCGAGGGTCTTTATCCAAATACTGCCAGTGCATTATACAATTGCAACTGGCGCAGTGATTATTCTGTTGTTCTTTTAATGCGATTATTACTTCAGCATCAATATCAAATTCTCGTTGGTTTTTTTTGTCCTGCTGTTTGTAACCAGAGAGTTTTTTATTAATGATGCTAATATCAGTGTTATCATCGTTTGCATTAAAATCATCATCGAAAACAATCCTTCGTAGTTGATTTATTCGTCGTACTCTGGACACTGCGAGATAGACTAAATTTGACCATTCAATGCGATTATCAACTATCCAAACAATTGTATCCGTGATGGTCAATCCTTGTGACGAGTGTATTGTTGTTACATAACCAAGCGTCCATGGTGATTTATCAGCGCATAATGCATCTTCTACAGTATTGATATCAACTAGCACAATATCATTTAACACTAGAATCTGTTTCTCCGTCTGGCCTGGAATTTCAACTTCAATATTCTGCTTTCGTGTATCCAATGGTCTATAACACAACGGTACTGGAAACGTTGGGAATTTTTTCTTGTGTAGCTCAAACAACTTTTTCTGAAGTGCGTCTCTGACTATCTTTCTACTTGCTACTACAAAATCATTTGGTCTCCATGTTTCCCAAAAATCATTCATAGGTGTTTCAGAAATTATTTCACGCGCTACTTCACATTGAATTCTATCGTGTTGTAATCTAATTAGTTTTTTAAACTCACGTAACTTCTCATCGAGTGCTCTATAGTCAGTATCAATTTCTTCGTAATAATCAACAAATCCTTTTAACCAATTATGTGGACTTCTACCAACAAATGGTGGTGGTTGACCATGATCGCCGCACAATATAACTTTTGTATTATTTTGCAATAACCAATCAAGAAACATTTTTAATACATCTTCTGAAACAGTACATGCTTCATCCCAAATAATAACCGCTGGAATAAATTTCTCACCCATTCGCTCAGGAGTCGAAGCATCGCCTTTGTATCGAAAAAAACTATGATACGTGCAAGCTTCAACATTTCGTTGTTTGATCTCTCTCGCTAGTCTATGAGTTGGTGTGAGTACAATCATGGACGTTCTCTCTCGATATAATTCTATCGCACGTGTTGCCTTTCCAGATCCACCACAACCGTTTAAATAAAATGTTTTATATCTACAAATTTGATCTGATATCGGTGGTGCTTTAGACATAGAAAATCCTTCGGATTTTTCACTGATAGAATTATCGTTCTTCAGGTAACTGCTTTTAATCTCAAGGTCTGCTGATTCAGAATAATTGCATTGTATTTCATGTTTAATTCGCCATGTTCCCCAAGTCTCTTCGCTATTAGTAAATTTAGTTACCTCTTTGATATATTTTTTATCGACATACATTGAATCAATTGCAACTCTAACTGCTATACTAGGAAATCTATTTATCATTGCAAATAAATTGATAGATGCATAACCCAGCATAGAAGCTCTCAAATGTAGATATGCAGAGCTTTCTCCATCACTGTAAGTAACAATTCTACCAAACTTTGTTTTATTGGACAAAAAGGCTGTTTTACAATTTGCGTATCTATTTTTCTCTACTGCATCTTTAATAACGAAGTCGTATTCGGCATCATCTATAATCAATCGTGAGGATTGTCTTTTAAAGTTGAATTTTTTTCCACCTTGTGTAAATTTACCGATTATTCTTCGGCCGAGATCCTTTGCTTCACTATTTCGTTGATTAAATATCTTTTTTGACCATTCAATGATGTACTCCTCGTCAGCATCAATATGTTTTCTAGACTTATCGATTATACTATCAAGACATTCTGGTTCTGGTAACCAGACATTGGTTTGTTTTTGATATGAGATAATCGCTTCGCTGACAATCAACGAAACTAACATTTTACAATCAATCATATATCGCAATAACACTATTGGTAACCACATCCTTTCAGCCATGTGTCTACCAATCCAAACATAACAACACGGATGAAGTCCTTCAGCGAATTCAAATGATAATACGCAAGCAAAACCGGACAAATCAAAATCAGGCAGTTGTCCATTAATAGCAACGCGAGTCATTTCATGTGTGGGATGTCCAAACCGTTTAAAATACTCACTAGCGAATCCATATCCTAGAAAACTTCCTGGATAACAGGCAACGATATCAACTGATATCATACTTTCACGATTGTACTTAACGTTCCATAGACCGCCATGATAATATTCCAGACAGCTGGATTGAACATCCTGTAAAAACTCTTTTCGTGTTGGTTTCCAATTATTTTTCTTTCTTGCAAAATGAGCTGCAACTGATGGAATTGTAAAACAATTTGTAAGTAACTGTTCGTAATCGTCGGATTTTCCATTAAAAACGCTAGCGTTTTCACTGAGACTTATTGCTAGATTTTTCATCCTATTATGTAGACTTTCAGTACGATATAATTCACCGTTAGGTTTCACAAATTGATTGAATTGACATTCTTCATCTTCAAAACTATGAAGTAGCCATACTGATACAGGGTCGTTTTTACACAAACTAGCAATAGCATCGAATAATCTTTCTTCAGTGAGAATGCCATCCTTGGTGAATTCTTCTGAGATATACTTCACTGTTCTGTCTCGCGGGAATATTGTAACCGCGGATGTCCATGCGTGCTTGTTATGATCAATAATTTTGATTGGAGCTCCGTTTTTATTGTATTTCGATTCGTATAATACTTCGCCAGTTATCGTTGAAACGGTTATCGGAAATCTCAACGACTTTTCCAATCTAGCTATTCGGAAATAGTTGCTCCGTTCTCTTTCACTGTTAGCTCCCATTGATCTATTTTTTTACGTCTTAGATCGGTTAATTTATTCCCACGGAGTGTATTTGTAAAGTGTTCTATGATACGTTGTGCCACACAATTGAGTGGTTTTTCCACTGACGTTGACTGTTTCATTGGTGCTAGTTTTCCAATGTCAGGTTTCTTATTTAACGGATACATCCCATAAACGATTGCTGTTTCTGGATACGCTTTTTCATAGTATGGTTTATCAATTCCAGTTAACAGCCCTGGTCTGGAATCACGGCTAACAATGACTGTTGTCCTATCTTTGAGAATTGGCTCAAACTTGTCTCTTATAACCCAATCGCCCGATTCTAAATTGATAATGAATTTCACTCTGAGAAAATACCGTTTATTGTCAAGTTGTGATAGTATCATAGCTGCTGTTTCATCATTCATTCAAGCATCAACAACACCATCGATTCTAAATGTTGACCAGGTGTGTGATGCACCGTCCTGTTTAAACTCATGAACACAATCTCGTATTTTTCTAATCAGACTTCTATTATTTATTCTCTCTTTTGGTACATCTTCGAGAGTTCTATCAAGATTGAATTTAATATTTTTCCAAGGCTTGATTGTCGATAATCTCTTGAATTCTTCATTCATATAAATAAGACAAGTATTTAAATAGAAAATTTTGTTTATATATAACGAATCACTGCAAATAGCTTATGATTGGATCAGTAACTCCATGTAATAAATCGTGTAGAGGTGAATTCTGTGGATATCACTTACAGAGTGTCAGAAATAATTCGACAGGCCCGTCCCCATGCATAAATTGTGGGGTGGGTGTGAGAGGAAAATCACAATTATGTATCAATTGTGGAGGTAAGCGGTTTAGAGAATTGAAACGTTATTATGATAAACGAATAAAAAACGCTATCATTGACCCTAACCATGACTCTGTCAAAGACAAAATCATAAAAACCCCTCAAGACTACATTAATAGATTTATAATTAAAGCAAATGATGAATTAGACAAATAGTATTATTATATATAAATGGAGCAAGAATTCAGACCACATCCAATACTCGTTAATTATGAAATATCTCGTAATGGTGTTGTTAGACACTATAGACTGAAAAAGCCAATTGGTTTTGTTAATAATCAGGGATATTTGTGTTTTACTGCTGGAAGAAAGAACTATTACGTTCACAGAATTGTCTATGAAACATTTTATGGATTGATTAAAGATGGTAATGTTATTGATCATATTGACTCCAATCCCTTAAATAACGCGATTTCCAATTTACAATGCATTTCTCAAAGAGAGAATATAAAAAAAGGAAAGACAGGGACTTGTAAGTCAGTTGGAAAGAGACCAGTACAGTCATTTGATACAGCGACGAATGAAAAAAGAATTTTTCAATCAATGAATGCTGCAGGGAAATATTTTGGAATATGTATGCCTTCAGTACAAAGAGTTGCTAAAGGGATTTATCAAACAGCTATCTCAAAGAAAAATGGACATAGAATAAAGTTTTCCTATTTACAAGATAACTCTCAATAGTGAGTTATGCTATTTTAGTCATTTTTGCATGATTTTACAATTCAGATCAATTACCATAGGGCAAAGTAGTCGATTTTCCATAGGGCAAAACACTAAAAACGTTTCGCGTTAATATCATTGTGTACATATATTTTTTTTTCAATATTTATTCGCAATATCCACGTATATATGTATTAAAAAAGTAAATTTAAATAACTGGAACAGCCGGAACAGCCACATAGTAAATATGGTTATTGTACCGAAACGCGCGCGTGTAACACAAGACACTTGGTCAAGGTTCTATTAATAAATTTTTTAAAAATCCCAATTACAAAGACAGCGTTAACAGCGCTGTTTAGATTTTGTATGAAAATGAAATTACTTTGTAATTATAAATAAAATAGATTGTATGTGAAGTCAAAATAGTAAAGCGCATTACATGTAATTTAGTTTTTTAGTGTGGTAGCGCTACATGTAATAAAATTATCCAATGACACAGAAAAATATCATTCTCGAACCATTCAAGAAATAGCAGGTCCTGAATTGACAGGGATCCCCCATGACAGAGTTATCTCGTCATGTAAATCCATTATTATTACGATTATTTAATCGTAATATTATAGAAATTAATAAAAAAATTGCTATTATTTAACAGTTGTATTTCTTGTTTTAATGTTTTATTTAAATATTTAGTTTCCATTGAAATTACTACACAATTTTCACTATGAAATGCTAGGGAAATAAATACACACTCGCTTATCGATACCGGTCTTATTATCACCTTATATATAATAAGAGCCGTAATAAGTTTGGGGCTTTAAACGAAGCCCAATTTGCCAATTAAAACTCCCACGCCATTGACATGGTGTGGTTGAATTTTTTCAACTGCAACCATGGTTAATTTCTTGGGTTGCTTTTGATTGGTAGATTGGGTGTAGGTCCGCCCCGTCGTTTCATGTTTGTATCGTCTGTACTGTCCCTATCATCTCATTGTATATATAACCATCCTATATAATCGCATTGTATATATATATATATATATATATATATATATATATATATATATATATATATATATATATATATATATATATATATATATATATATATATATCATCCTATATGTAATGTACTGTCCCTAGTATATATAATATCATCCTATATAATCGCATTGTATATATACCATCCTATCATCTCATTGTATATATATCATCCTATATAATCGCATTGTATATATACCATCCTATCATCTCATTGTATATATACCATCCTATCATCTCATTGTATATATATCATCCTATATAATCGCATTGTATATATAATCATCCTATATAATCGCATTGTATATATATATATATATATATATATATATATATATATATATATATATATATATATATATATATATATATATATATATATAATCATCCTATATGTAATGTACTGTCCCCCCACAACATATCTTCCGGAAGACCTAATATAGCATTTGTTACGTTAGAGCTTCCAATTGGGAGATCTATGTTTGTGGCCCTTGGGCTTATATAATGCGAAGGCACTAAATGAGTTCCAAGAATGTGCTGTCCCCCTCTGGGCCTCTTTGACGTCGTTTGGCGCGAAAGAGGTTTCCAAATGAGGCTTCATGTTATATGTTCAATGTTTGTAAAGAAATCACTTGGATTTCACGTCTAATACCCATATAACCCGCCCTTGAACTCGATTGGGGGGTTAGGGTATTGTATAAGACTTTAATGTATGCCTTTCTTGCCTCGGAACTCGAATGAGGAAGGGACAGGCATTGTATATGTTTTTGTTTTTTTTTGTATATGAATATCTTCGATAAAAATATTTTAAAGATAAGAAAATACATTAGTAATAATATTCAATAAATGGAATTTCAAGATATTACATCTATCATCACAGAAATATCAAATTTAAGAAATCAAGGAATCGTACTTTCTGAATTTTTGAATGAAGACAGACTTTTGAATGAATTTGAACAAATTGATATACAATTGAAACATGGAAGATATGTCCTACCTAAAATGTATTTACTGATAAAAAGAATCCAAAAAGCGGTTAATGCTTCTTTGTATAACAATGATATTAATTGTTTCATTCGGCTATTTAGTATAGTTGAAGCAATTAGAAAGAAACTCGTGGAACAGTACCAAGTTCGGTCAGAGATTGCTTTGAAAGTGAAATCTATAAGACGTTTGATTGATGAGTCTGAAAATGCAAGCATTGAAACCCACAATTGAAAAAACGTTAGCATTTCCAATAATGACATCAGAAGCATTAACTACCAGACTAGCCCGTGAGAGGTTAGCATTACTGAAAAAGTTTATACCAATTCGAGATAACGTGCGAGATAAACTACAACTTAGACAGCAAGCGCAGACTGACTTTTCTATTGGGAGTGAACAACTTTTTGCCCCTGTAACTAAAGCCACTAAAGATATGAAACTTGCAACAGAACGTGCTATATACGGCGACATCCCTAAAGAGGGAGCAGTACCTATTATTGATGTGCTGGGAAAGATTGCTACAGAAACTGAAAAAACTCAGGAGGGGATAAAACAGCTTTCAGGTGAGTTACAAACTCAGCGAGAAATACAACAAATGGGTAATATTGATACTGATGATAACCCCGTTGAAGATGCTAGTGATTCTATTGAAAAAGGTTCCACTAAAAAAAGTGTTCCTTTTAACGAGAAATTCACTGATGAAGCTATAGAAAGAATCAAACAAATTCCATTGCTGAAACCTGAAGACTATGCGTCATTTGGTGACTTCGCTATCAAAAGTTATTATAACAGAGGGGAATTTTTAAAAGATGAGTATAAAAAAACACAATAAAACGAGATCAATGGGTGGATTGGTTATTAAAAATTAATAAAAATGAACCCGGCAATTTAAATAAGGATACATTGGATTACAGAGCTTTTAAAATGGGAGTTGATGCGTATGGTATACAACAACAACAACTAAAAGAACAACTAAAAGAACAACGAAAAGAACAACAACAAGGTCGAGGTCGAGGTCGAGGTCGAGGTCGAGGTCGAGGTCGAGGTCAAGGTCAAGGTCAAGGTCGACAATCTCCAGAAATTCAAAACGTTTCCGAATCAGAAAGTACTTCAGGAAAGGGTTATGGAAGTTCTCATCATGATTCTCATATATGTCCTAGTAATATCATTAATGATATATCACGACTTGAGGTTCTTATGGGAGGTAAGCGAGCTGGGAATAACTCAGTCGAAATAACTAATGAAGCATTTGATATTTGCAGACGATTATTCCAAGGTGGGATAATTGATATTCATACGTATCGAGAACTCTTGGATGAGTTAATGGACGGAATTCCAGGGGAATTTAGTGGTTATTATAGCGATTGAAATTTCTAAATGCTTGCATTTAGAAATTACAAAGTCATTTCAAATAAGATGATAGTACACTATAATCACAATAAACCAACAAACGTATATGTAGTAAAACTCAAGATTGCCCGTTTATAAGGCATACTATGGAGACGGCCTTGGAAATACCATAGCGGGTTTATTCACAAGAATAGCCCCAAAAGTAGCACCAATTGCTAAACAATTAGCGATGAAAGCCATTGATGTTATTCGTAATAAGGGAATTAACGCTGTTGGAGATCTTGCAGGAACGGCCTTTTCTACCGCAAAGAATAGAATAACGTCATTGGTGAAATCTAGATTCGGACGAAAACCACCACAAATAGTTTCAACACCGCTACCTTCAACAACAATGATGCCTGCAAATGTCAGTAAAGTGATAAATAACGCAGTGGAACAAAAACTAGCATCATTAGCAATGACTTCACCAAATAGTAGTAATATTGCAAGTATGATAGCGGGAAGCGGTCTTGGAGAAAATCGTAAAAATGTCAGACGAAAAAGAAAATGATAGCATTACTACATTTAGAAAAACGATAACGTTTTAGTATAAATGGCATTTAAAAAAATTGCTGATCCAGCGTTTGATATGGCAGCACCAGTGAATAAAGATGATTCTAAAATTAACTATCAGTATTATGCCTATCCTGCAAGAGAGCCTAATCAACGAGGAGGAAGAGTTGAACTTCAAGTTCAAGATACAAGTAGATACTTTTTGCCGTGTGAAGCGTTTATTGAAGTAGAAGGAGAGCTTGTAACAAATGTTGCAGCTGATACGCCATATGAGGATGACCCAAATATCCGAGTTGGTTTTGTAAATAATGGCATTATGGCGCTATTTAACAGTGCAAGATATATCATTGATGGAAAAGAAATTGAATCAATAGAACAAGATGTTGATATTGCAACAACAATAATCGGACTTGCGAGATATTCTGATGATTATACAAGGTCGGCTGGTCCGTCTATGATGTTTGCTAAGGATACTTCTGATCATGCTGACCATATCCAGTTTATTAAAGTACGAACTGCGAGAGCTACTGCAGAAGCTGATCAACAACTCGCAGCTAATCTAGACCGTGAAATTAGACCAGGCGCTGAATTCGACATTTTAAAAAGGGTCAATGGTAATTTTAATCTAGGATTTGCAACACGAAAGGGAGCATTGAAAGGACAGCATCGACGGTTTTCATGTGCAATTCCGTTACATCACATATTCGGATTTTGTAGAAATGTCAGAAAAGTCATCTATGGAGCAAAGCATACAGTCGTGTTAATGCGAAAGGGGAATGACAATGATGCAATCTGGCGTGTTAATGGTGTTGATGATGGTAAAGTCAATTTAAATAAATTGGTTCTATGGATGCCCGTCTTGACTCCAGCAGTTACAATAGAGCAACAATTACTATCGTTTATGGACACAGGTGGAAAATCATTGCTATGTTGGCTAACAACAACGACTGATACGAAGCAGGATAATGTAAATGGCACATTTACATGGCACTTAGCATCAAAACAAGGTGTTTCAGCTCCACGTCATATCTTTATAGCGTTACAGGATGCAAATCGAGTAGGTCGTCAATTATCTAGTCATATGATATTTGATAAATTAGGGGTAAGTGAAGTTTCGTTGAGAATAAACGGACAACAAGAGCCAGCAGAGATTGTACAGCTTAATTATGAAAACAACGACGTAGCACGTGTATATCATAGAATATTGTCGTATATGGGTCGTGATCAAAATGTTGATAGTGGTTTGCAAATATCGCAAATTGATTTTGAAAAACACTATCCGATTTATTACTTTTCATTGAAACATCTTGACATGATGAGACAATCTGTTGTTGATATATACTTCCAAGCTCGGGTACAACGCCCTGCTGGTATAGCTGATTATAGAGCAGTTGCTGTCATTCTCAGTGATAAATCAATGTTGTTAGAAGGAATTGGCGGACGAATGAGACTTATTGATGCACCAGTGGAAAACATGTAGTTAGGATTTTCACAATAAGATCAATTGAAAGTGTAAATTACATTTTAGAATAGAATGACATATAGTATTGTTAATGTCCAGTTGACTGATGGTCAGGTCAAGAAATTGAAATCAAAGTCGGCTAAAGAATGTGGAACCACAATAACGCTGAAACCCACTCAAATGTCCGGTGGTGCACATAAATTATCATTGACAGATCGTCAAATAAAACATTTCAATGATGCGCTAAAGAACAAACGAGGAGTTCAAATTGATTTTTCGAAAGCAGCAATCGCTAGTATGATAAAATCAGGTGGTATATTCCCGCTGTTAGCTGCTATTCCAGCATTGATTGCAGCGGCTGCCCCAGCGGTTGCGAAGGCGGCAGCGTTAGGAGCCGTTGGTACTGCTGCAGGAATGGCCCTGAAAAAGGCTACTGGGAAAGGCTATAAAAAAGGAAAGGGTCTAAGACTACCAGGAACCCCATACAATTGGTACAAGGGCACGGGCCTAAGAATACCAGGAACGGCTTATTAGTGGAAAAATCCCTAGGATTTTCACCAATGTCCAATTTTGATTTAATTGATGCTGTAAAATCATTATCAATAAAAAACTTTAGAGGAGTTTTCATGAGAGATCAATTACCGTCAAAACCAATGAAAAATGAAACGGGTATTATCAATCTTGATAACAGCAGCGGAAAAGGAACTCATTGGGTCGCATATGCAATTGATCCACGTGGAATTGTATATTTTGATTCATATGGTTTAGCTCCACCAAAAGAATTTATGCGATATGTATCCACAATAACAAAGTCATCTCCAATTTTTTATTCCACGCTACCAACACAACAGTTAAATGATCCACCGATATGCGGTCGTGAAGTATTAAACGTCCTTGCAGAGATATCTAGATTTCCAAGGAAACCACCACAAGTTGTTGTTAATGAATATACTAGCAGGCAATGGCAAAAACGATAGCGTTATGATTTAGAAAAACGTAGCGTTTTCGTATAATGATTGATATTTGGGGACGACCTTTATCAGAATAAAAAAAAAACAGAAACCGATAGTAAATTAGCTGTCGAAAATGTAAAAAAAATAATCGAAGATGAAATCGCCGAGACATTAAATTTGTCAAGTGTAGATCCTGGGGAAATAGTTGTATTTCAAGATCGCCAGGGCAAATTGAAATCTAGTAATGTTTCATTGGATGATGTCTTAATACGAAGACGTGACGTCGTTGAAGATACAATAGTGTTATATTCAAATGATGGAAAACTCAAACCAGGTGTATTTGTTTCTACAATCACAGATGCATTAAAAAATTTAAATGAAGAACTTGAAAAACATATAACAACGTATACTTCCCTTCGTAGAAATATTATCAATAAATTTTTTGGAACACCAGCGGTAACCTCTCCATCTCTCGCTGAAATTAAATCCAATTTTGATGAAATTAAATCCAATATTAAAAATATTAATGATGCTGGATTTAATATTATTAGAGATAACATTAGTAATATTAAAAAATCTATCGAGGATATTACAAAATTTAAAACAGACAATCTTCCGCTACTTGAAAAAATAAAGATTCCTCATGAGAGGAATATCATAAATATGGTATACACAGTTTTCTCTGAATCATTAGATTGGGATCCTAATAAGAATACAATAACTCTCACTGTGTCAAAGCCGGGTATTTATCGATTAACAATAGTGTCACTGAATCAGTTTAATATATCATCATCGACTTCATATGGATACAACAACGTGATTTCAACGACTATTGACGTGGATGAATACAAACGGTTTACAATAACAAGCACTGATCCTAATTTAAATAAGACATCATTTGTATGGTACATGGAGTTTGTAGCTGATCTAAATTAGAATTTTTAACAATTAGAAACCACTTGAGGTTTTAAAATAATATGATTCCATCATCGCAATATCGCTATGATACCGTCAAAGAGTTCTTAACGAAACTCAAAACACTCATTGATGAGTATGAAATAAAAATTAAAAAGTATCGCAGGAGAATTACCGCGATTGATGTTACAGTATACTCAGTATCTGGTATAATGGCCGGTGCTGGTATTATACTATCTTCAGTAACAATGGTAGCTCTGATTGCTGTCCCAATTGCTATTTCCGCGGTGACAACATTTGCTGGAATTGCAAATGCTATTACTAAAAAAATATCATCGTGTTCTCAAGAAAAACTTAACGACTATATAGTAAAACATCAAGCAGTATCTAACGGTTACTCACAATTATCCTCGTTGATGTCATCATCGATTGATGATACGATAATTACCGAAGACGAATTCTCCGCGATGATACGTATTTATGATACTACGATTAAAAACGCTAGCGTTTTTTCATCTATTGCAAAATTAGACATTGTAAATAATAATAATAATGTCGCAAGAGATTCAACTACTTCAGCGGATAGCAGAAAATACCACTCCGCGGAAAACAAGCATGATATCAATATCGTCAACAAACCCTAAATTCAGTGTGAATTTTCCTTCCCCTGTTTCAGTAAAGGAAATCACGTTGGCAAAATTACGAGTGTATCATAGTTGGCCAAATATCAGATCGGTTCCATTTGGTGGTCAGAGACCTAATAATTCTCTGGTGTTTGCATATAGAAATAAAAAAGATGACACTCCAGATTGGAACGTTGTTTCAATACCAACTGGATCCTATCAAATTGAGCAAATTAATAATGAATTACAACGTAGAATAAAATCCATTACTAGAAAAGAATAAAAAATTGCGATAACAGTTCATGAACCAACACTATCATCTACAATTGAAATAGGCTCTCCTGGGTATGTTGTAGATATTTATAACAGTTCAATAAGAACAGTATTAGGATGGCCTGAAGATCCACCTAGAAGTGCTGGTAATTCCACGCCCGAGCCTGTAAAATCTGATTACGTCACTGATGAAATAGGACCTGAAAATCCATCAAAAACTTATAAAAAATTCGAGGATATAAACTTCACAAAAAGATATCGATATAAGGATCAATGTGGTGAAGATGTGTGGAGAATTCCATTTTATAATGATTATATCCCACAAGAAAGTGAAATTCTGGAAATACATGAAACAAGTCCAACATTTGTAGATATTAAAGATCACATCCATGATAGAATGAATAATGATTTTTTGTTGTTATTACACTCGTTAAGATCTGGCTTTCTTACACAAGCTGAGTTTACTAGTGTAGTCGCTGCGGGTAATAAAATCATCGATGATATGGAAATATTTAATTCGAGGATTACTAATCTCTTCACTGATGAAAATAACCCGATTTCAAAAACTAGTTCAGCCCAAGATTATAAAAAAAATATAAATGAAAATCCAAATTATAAATTACCAGGATATAACGTTCCCGAGTTAAAGAAAAAACTCAGAACTGCCATCGACGAAGGATTTAATAAAATTCATCAATCATGGAAAGATAGCCAGCCGAAGCCTATTATCCTCACTTATAATAATTCTCCCGACGGCGACGGTAGACATATCGCACCGAACAATGTGGATATTTCATCGGTGATCGCACTTAATTTAACGTGTGATGTAATCGAAGGAGTTATCAAATTAATATGGAACAATCAAATCAAGCACGACAAGGTTACATTCTTTATTCATTTGCACCAACAGCCCCCCTTTCCGGATTTTTAATTGTTGAGAATCCGACTAATCCAGTCTATATGCAATGTCAAAATGATTTACTAACTAGAATTAATTTTACACTCACCGATCAGTCAAATAATTTGATTGATCTACGTGGTGAAGTATTATCGATTAGTCTGTTTGTGAAAAGCTAACAAATCATTTGTATTAATCAGCAGCAGGGGGGTGAGATGACAACATATTTGCGACGTAGATGGCAGCAATTTTGAGGGTGGTTATGACAATGTATTTGCGACAAAATCGCTAAGGCTCCATTTGTAAAATGGGGTCTTTATTTTTTTTTTGGTTAAAATATGAGATTTCGTAGGAAGGTTCCATTTGGCATTCTGAGGCTTTAATCGATTTTGTCGCAAAAAATTGTAGGGTTCACCCCCCCCTGCTGCTGATGTTGTTGACTGAATCTGATAGACGACAGAAATGATAATCAGACTAAAAATGAGAACATCTTTTTTAAAGTACTTATTTATAATGAACAAAATCAGACTGTCTTAGCCCAATATTTGGCACATGGAACATTATTTTATTTATTACTGACCAATCAAATCGGTAACTTGTTATTGTGACCTCTTGACCCATGATTTCGTTTCGTATAAGAAGGATGGTGAGGGGAGAGGGGCGGGGCAAAGATACCAGTGTTTTTCTCAAAACTGTATGCTCGCAGAAAGGCATTGAATATTGGTGCATGACGGAGCTTGTTTCTCGCCTCGTCAGTCTAAAGTGCACACCGTCTTTTATGTATAAAGTTCAGACTAGCTTCAAAACCTTTTATTTAGGGTGATTGCCTGCTATTAGTCAGTACTATGGGATTATGTAACAGAATAAGCTAGATGTTAAATATTTACTTTAACAAAGGACAAAAAAAGAGAGATAAAGATTAACAACTCCAACAATTCAGATTAGACGACCATCCTGTGCCTTGTGAATATTTGATATTGTATTTCTCTGCAAAGCTTGCCAATGCTCTTATGCTATAATGTTATGTTATGCATTGTTTTTTTTTCACAGTTCACACCGAGAAGACTGCCCGCTGTACTTTTTATAGTACAACGTTGTCTCTTTAAAGTAAAGGCAAATTCACATGATCTATTCATAATTTTTTAAAATTATTTTTAGTGAATAAGATTACCATATTTTTTAAATTTTGTAATGAAATTTTATTATTTATGTATTAAAGAAAAAATCCTGGTTGTCACACTCACGTTATTTTCCAGGACAAAAAATATAAACAAAAATATCATTTCGAAATTTAAATAATAATAATAATAATAATAATAATAATAATAATAATAATAATAATAATAATAATAATAATAATAATAATAATAATAATAATAATAATTTGCAGGAATCATATATACATGTTTTTAATTATGGTGTGCACATGAATTGCTAAATATAATAATACACGATAAGAATTAAAGTTGTAAATATCACACTAGAACAAAGGTCAGTCCGGTTTTTTTCCCCTCTATCGCCCTCCTCCTAGAAAAAAAAAACAAGCTGTCTTAATCTCGTTTTAATTCACGTTTACAACCTCAAACAGACAGTTAGCCAACCCACCCATAAACATAGACCTGGCGATAATATTATTCAATCATCCCTGGTGTCACACGAACTTTCATCAGATCACCTCTGCGTATATGTCCTCTTGACGTATCAGTCCCTAACCCTCAAACTTTATTTGCTACTAAGAGAAACCTCCGTATGATAAACAGAACCAAACTAATGCACGACATCCAAGCAAACCTAACAACTAGCTTACCTACTACAGCAGAACAACTTGATAACTGCCTGTGTTCATTACTCGACAAACACGCCCCAGCAACTAAATGCAAAGTAGCAATTCAGAAGTGTTCTCCGTGATATAGCAGTGTAAAGCTGAGAGACTTTGGCTTTTCACCAGACTCACTGTTCATAAGCAGATTTATGATGGCTTAGAAGAATATCACATAGTCCATGCAGCGAATTTGGCCCACTTCAGTACTAAGATCAAAGAAAGTTACAGCTGCAAAGAGCTATTTGATATTACTAGCAAACTACTGTCAAGGAACAAATGTATACCACTTTCAGCTACCTTCTCATGAGTCTACCTTCCGGATCTGTTGGCAAATTTCTTCCGTGACAAAGTACGGAGATAAACTTGACAACACAATTTCAGTTGACTCGTCATCAGCATACGTGATACAGACTTTCAGCGGTAACCATTAGCAGCATTTGAAACTGTCTCTATGGATTTAGTACGTACAATCGTGATGAAGAGTGCACCAAAGTCATGTGAACTGGATCCGATTCCGACGTCACTTGTGCTAGAGTGCTTGGATCCAATATTGCCTTCACTAACTGATGTTATTAATACGTCTCACTCATCTGGGGAATTCCCATCATTTTACAAAACTGCCATTGTAAAACAACTGCTGAAAAAAAACAACAGTTGACCATATTGATCTAAAGAACTACCGCTCAGTTTTTAATCTCCCATTCATGTCAAAAATCTTAGAAAAAGTTCTTCTATTCCAACTTGTATCTCATCTAAATTCAAACAGTCCTTTTAGCAATGTACAGTCTGCATATCGCCCTCGCCACAGTACTGAAACCGCTCTTTTGAAAGTAGTCAACGACCTTCTCTCTGCTTTAGATCGCTGAAAGACTACAGTCCTCACTCTCCTTGACTTATCTGCAGCATTTGACACTGTAAATCATGATATATTACTTCACCGTCTCCATCATGTATTTGGCATTCACAATACGGCCTAAATATGGTTCAAGTCCGATTTGGTCAACAGGACACAAATTGTGTCTGCAAATGGAAAACACTCCAGCCCAGTTGATCTATGCTGTGGTGTTCCACAGGGGTCTGTTCATGGACCTGTTCTTTTCATTCTGTACACTCAGCCACTCTAAAGTGTCATAAATCATCATCCAGGGTCTCACCAATTGTATGCTGATGACACTTAAATATACAGATCTAGCCATCCAGCTGAAGTTGAAGCTACCATCCAAGACAGAGAGAGGTGCATGTCTGGGTGAAATCATGGATGACATGTAAAAAGCTGTAGATGAATGATGACACTACTGAAGCCATCCTGATTATTACAAAACAAAGACTTTCTAATTCATATCCTTTACCTCAGACAATAAATATTAGCAACACCAACATTAAATTCAAGCTGTCAGTACGAAACCTCGGTGTCATTCTTGACAGTACTCTCTCATTGCATCAACATGTCATGAACATGTGCCGGGCTGCAAATCTTGAGCTGAGAAGCATCAGCTCCATTCTCAAGTATCTGTCAGTTAATGCCACAAAAAGCACTTGTGTGTTACTTAGTACTTTCAAGACTGGAATATTGTAATTTAATTCTGTCTGGTTCATCTCAATATCTACTTCATAAACATCAAAACGTTTAAAACACTGGTGCTCGGATTATTCTTAGAGTACCACGATCAGAGCATGCCTCTCAGCTGCTCTGTACCCTACACTGGCTATCCATATGATCCAAAATTAAGCACAAAATTTGTTCTCTGTGCTACGTGTTTCACTGAAGGGCTCAAGTCCAACATACCTATCTGACCTCACCCATGTGTATACAACTGCAAGGTACTTACGCTCCTCTTCTGATACTAGCATTCTCAATATTCCCACTATGAAGTTGAAATCATATGAACAACGTTCTTTTGCATAACAGGGCCCAGTAACGTGGAACGAATTGCAAACTGCACTTAAACACAAAGATACAGTGATCTCATTCAAGAGCGCCCTTAAAACCCATGTATTTCAACTGCAAAAACAGTCATAATGACCTATTAATGTATTCTTTTTAACGTAACATTACCTTAAAAATTTACAGCATGTTTTCTGTTTCTAATTTTGTGGTGTTTGTTTTTAATTTTTGTAATCATTTCACTATATATTGTTTGTTTTTCGTATTCTTTTTAAGCGTTGTCAATGTTGTAAAACACTTAGAGCTTCTAAAGATTAGGCGCTATATAAAGTCCTCGTTATTATTATTATTATTATTATTATTATTATTATTATTATTATTATTATTATTATTATTATTATTATTATTATTATTATTATTATTACATTCATGCATACATACCTACATACATATATACATACGTGTAAACAAAACACCATGCAATGGAACACAGATTTCACTTCCGAATCATCACCATGGCCATATTACTCAATGTGCACTGTCGCCAAAATACACACAGACAACCACACCATAAGCTCACATTCAAAAGAATGAACAACTGCCTTTAAATCCTTACCAAGAATGCCAAAATCTAACTCTTGTATTACCACCAAACGGAGACAGGAAAAATGATATAAAATAGACTGGGACTACATTCGTAGGAACTGAACCTGAATTATTGTGTTCTGATTCCTGAGAGGGTCAATTTTTTAGTCAAACTTTAATATTTGCATTTTTATTTGCATGCCACTACTATTTCAACTGCATACATGAAGTCTTTTGAAATTTCCTTACAAGCAAGACATGTGACAGCTTTCAGATAGTGTATAGTGCTGTTGTTCTATATGGTGCAATTTGAGGTCCAATTGTTCTTAAGAATCCAAAACTAAATTTGCTTTATCTTCCTTAATTATATGAATTTTTCAATGAAGTAAAAATCTGTTTGTAATACGTGATACGGTCTGTCTGCAAATATATTTGAAGTTAAAATATTAATCTTTTAAATTTTAATAAATAAAATTAATTAAATAAATATTTAAATTTTAAAAGCTAACTATTTTAAGTAAATTAAATTTTCTTACAAGCTATAACATTCAGTTTGACAAATTTAAGGCAGCAAAGTTGATTAATGAATGGTATTTAAAACAAATGGTATTTTGGGTCTGTACAACTGATAACATTATTCCCAGGGGTACTGAAGCATGATAGCTCACAGTGATTTTAACAGCAAATTGCAATATGCCTATCCAGATGAATATAGGTGTACAATGAAAGAAACAATGACATATGCTATGTTCCACATTTATTGTTTCAGGTACTTGGTCAGTTGTTTGTAAAAATAATAGCCCATGCAAATTTAAAGTTTTGATAGGACCACTACCAAGTATTATAGCAAATATGCATTCCATTTTAATGTCGATAACTATAAAAGTCAAGAATGCGATAGGAAAAAAACAGCTTTAGGGATGTTCCACCTTACTGAAAAATGATGTGAATCTCTCTCATGAAGATCTAAGCCATATTCTGGAGACGCTGTATATCAGTGTGCTGATATGAACTCATCATGGTCACTTATAGCAGCACACTGCACATGTCCTTATGGGACCTTGCTATCGCCATTGGACTACTGGAGAGCTTCCAAATTGATCCAACTCTAATGCTTTGTTCCAGATACCAGGCTAGATCTGAAAAGATATAACATGTTTCACTTAATTCCCCCCCCCAAAGATGTATCATCAACTAAATGTGAAATTTTAATCCCGTAAAAAATGTAAACAAGGATGGACATTTGCATGTGTGGGACATATGCAATGTACTTGTTAAAATCACATGTGCAGACATAATTCAAATGATCAGTTTGAACATTTTTTAGCCTATTTTTAAAAGTTTTGGTTACCAAGTTATTAAGCTCAATGATTCAATGGAATCAGATATCAGCTGATGCTCCAAAATCGCACTCAAAGTACTAAATTGAAACGTATTACCATACAGAGTCATATTCATGATGAAAATAACATGTTTGAAGTACACACAGTCAGAAATGAACCTTACAGATTCACTATAGGTAATATATCAGCCTATATCATGTACTAAATGTCAACTTTTGATTCCAAACATTCCAAAAACTATGCATATTTGTTCATGTTAAGCTATGTCACTATGTTAGGATCAGTTGTAGAAAGTTAAATTAAAATAATCTGTTTGAATATATCTTATGTAATCTTTAAAGTGTCAGTTAACAAATATTAGTAATTAATAATGCATAAAGCAAAATGGATCATTAGAATTCCCGTAATATCATCTGGGCCATAATGCCGCACTACATCAATCAATATCTTAAAGAAACTGAACAATAAAATGGAATGCATTCTGTGTTCAACTTACATCATTTTGCTGTTTTCTTACATGCAATGGTAAATATATATGGGGGAAAATATATTTAACCCCTCTGACCTCTATTTCATTCTATGACAGCTTCATGTATTTTGTAGAGAACTTGAGCAGGTTCTAGGATAAAGTCTTCATCTCTGTCCTCTTACTAAATGCCATAAAAATATGTTTACAAACAGTTATTAATAGCTATACAAGCAGATATGTGATGTGTTACTCAGGAAGTCACCTTATCATAGACACATAAATTAACTGTTTGAACCCCAAATAAATAATTTTAATGACCTAAAGGTACAAAGCAAAATAGAATTTTGTTTTCATGTATTTTAAATGAGTCTCATTTTGACTAAAAAAGATATTTTATCCGAAAAAATTTGACAAATATCCATCATTTGAGCTTGTATATGGGGTAGTAGTATATACATGCTGATATCATTTAATATCATTCCCAATAAATATTATATATGTGCATACTTGGTGGAAAATTTGTATACTCTATAAGGTCTATTACACCCATCAATCATGCACTAGCACTAAAATAAAGGGAATTAAAGGTTCTTTGAACAATTCCTAAGATATACAAAGTCTTTTTTTTCTTCAAACAGCCAGTATAATTAATGAGGAATCCTAGCGAAATTCTCTTTTTTTAATTTTTTTTTAACCATGTAGAAAATACGAAATTGTAGAGCGCCACATATGCTGAGTGCACCAATGTGCAGGGGTAGTTTCATGTTTTACAAAAAAACACATTAACACATTTTAAGAATTTGACTTAAATTGCAATTGATACATATATGAGACTGACCTTACCAAGTCAAGCAACAAAATAAACGCGCCAAGTCTTGGGAACTATTTCATTCGCTTAACATGCATATATTTCCGTTTAGCTGTTCAGCGTAAGGATAGTATCCGAAATTAATTTTGCCTGTCGATGTAATTGTTAATATACGTAAAACAGTCTCAGTCAATGCGTCACAACAGGTAGGTACCTATCAATGCGACCAGCGACACAATCGAATATCTATATTTAACATGTTAAATACTGATTCATTTTAAAAAAAAAACAAACAAAACAGCAGCAATCATTAAGAATCTGTAGTAAAAAATTCAATAATGTTATCTTTTCAAATAGGTTTATGCTTATTACTAAAAAAAATCAACTTTACCTTGAAAACAAGCAAAATATAAAAATAAAAATACTACCCAAGGATAATATGTTCCTCAAAAAGCGCATCGTATAAAGTCTCAAGCAAAATTATAATTTGCACATTTAAATTAAGTCAAATTTTAATACCGTCATCATTCTTGTGAAACTGTCTGAACCTTGCAATGGTGAAGAAAGCCCCTATTAACAGGTGCACTATGCACGAACATGATATTAACCCAATAAGCAAAACAAAAGGACTGAATGAGAAAGTGCTGTTTGCATTGAAAATGTTACCCATAATCTTGAATTATATAGCCAATGTTGATTAAACTTGTCCGAGAACGTCTGTAAAAGGGTTAGAACTATTTTTTTAATAGAAAGTGATTTAATATTTACCGATGTGTGGAAAGCAAACCATACTGAATCATGTCAAGCTGCGGAGGTTCGTGGCATAACGATTTATCAACACATTTTAAATTTATTTAAATAAAAGTTTAGAAACAAAGTTGCCCTTAATGAGGCTTAAAATCGATTTTATATAACGTAGGTAGGCGTTCTTTCTTCATTATTCGATAATGGAGCCCCGTTAATCTCATTCCACTTCTTGTCTTTTGGTGTTATTGCTGTGAGCTTAATGGCCTTTATAAATTACAGTACGTAATAATGGAAACGTTATAAATTATCAACTTAACAAATGTAATTTAAATGCCCATGATCAATCTGTTTTACAGACAATGTATTTATATAAGCTAAAATATGCAATCTGATTTTGCATTCTACGCGTATTATATCACGAGACTAATACAGTACTGAGCTATTGCATTGTAATTGTCTTGCTGCACGAAGACAGAGCAAGATGCAACAAGCATTACATTTTTTATATACATTGGGTTTCACGTACAGTGCGCCTGGAAAACATCGCGATGCCAGGTAAAAGGAGTTGCCATATTGGTCTTCTGCCAGTCAACCCGGTTCCTTGACTGATATTCATATTACACACATACCTATAACCCAACGGCTATCAAACTTTCCTTATTGACGGCACATTTGTAGTCCATACTGATAATAGCAAAAACAATGCCAAAACGTTCCTGAAATACATTCTATGAAATGACTTGTGTCTTGCTTACATTTTTATATCTTCTTTTCCCGTACAGTGTTCTCTAAAATATTCAATCCGCCAAAGATGATGAAGAGCACTTTTCATTAACTACTTGTCCTAAATAAACCAAATGTATCCATAAATTTGATGTATTATATCTGCTTATCAGTATAAGAACCGTTATAGTTGTCGTCTGCATTTCCGCTAGAGTGAAAAGTCACTTCCCTCAATGCAAGACATGATTGAAATTAAGAAAAAGACAAATTTTAACAAAATTACAAACTGATCATGCAAAATTTACGAGCAGTTGCATACTTTAGAAGAGGGCACTTGGTTTAGTTCTTTTAAAAGTTCCGATTGTCATTAATCGTGAATACTAAACTAAGTGAAGCGCAACATGCTTAGTGACCGTGAATATGACATGTGTGACATTTATACATATGTTTGTGGGTATGATCTATCTCAGACAAACCTATTTACCTACATATTCAAATATACGTTTACATCTCTATCGACTCGTCCTGGTTCCTTGTTGATAATTGGTTTGTTTTTATATTGATTCTTCTGGGATAACCTGCAGTCGTCTGATGTACTTTGACTGTATGTCTTATGTAAATACTCTTTTGGGCGTAAATGACTGTCAAGAGACTTTCTAAGCCAAGTGACCAATCGATCCATCGATCAATCAAGAGAGAAAGTGAGACGTATAGAACAAAACATAGATAGATAGATAGATAGATAGATAGATAGATAGATAGATAGATAGATAGATAGATAGATAGATAGATAGATAGATAGATAGATAGATAGATAGATAGATAGATAGATAGATAGATCTCACAGGTATAAAATGAAAATAACCAGACACTATTTTAAAAGGAATGCAGATTAGAGTATTATATTCAGCATAAAAATAGTTGTATTACTTCCATAAACAAATGTAAGCATATTATTTACTTTCAAAATTAACTCACAATCTCTGTATTTCAATTCTCCCCTTCGTAGATTCTAATGCATTATTTAAAAATATTTATCAATGTTTATTTGCTAATGACTAACATAGTACGGAATAGTTAGGTAAGAGGGTACTTTTGCTGTAGGTAAGTTATAGAGTTGGTAGTTGACAAGTTTGTAGATTGGTAAGTATGGAATAGTTAGGTAAGAGGGTACTTTTGCTGTAGGTAAGTTATAGAGTTGGTAGTTGACAAGTTTGTAGATTGGTAGATAGATATGAAGGTATGTAACAAGCCACACTATCATGATTATAGAGTCACCAAAAACTGATATATTTACCAAAACCTTTATTATACATTTTATTATGGAGGTACCTGATATATCTATAATATTTACTGAAAAATTTATTACAGTCTATTATGTACGTTTCCTTACATATCTCCATAAATGTATCGCAATAAATGTCCATCATAGGAGCCTTCCAGTGCATGTTTGCATAGACTGATGTCACTTTATGTGTAGTTAACGTAACACAAAAGTTAAACACACATATATTAAAATATAGAAAGGTAGATTATATTATTGCAGATAGGTCCAATGCCACATAACACAGTAATGCTTTCCTTGTTGACCATTCGTGAGACGGTTAAAATGTTCATTATGGATAATGTCACGTCACAAAAATATAATTTATCATCACAGGTAATGATATAGGTCTGTAGGTAGGTCTGATTACATGCAACAAATATTTAAAATGTATCTGTATTCTCTCATACTTTTGATTTGGCAATAGTGTGCTCAACCTCGTTAGACGAAGTCCACCGTCGGAATGAGCAGCCTCGCGCTCAGCAGACATCTGTATTCCTTATAGATGCTCATCATATAATCTGAACAGTGTGTTGGACTTTCAACTGCTGCAAGCGATCTCAACATCTAGACTCCATTAGAAAGGCATTTCTCTTGTTAACCATGGTATATAAATAGAGCTCGGTGTTAGCGTGTACCCTTACTGAAAAACCTATCCAAGTACTGGTTCACTACATTTGTACCGTTGTTTGTATCACTATTTATAAATCCTTGAAGATAAACATAAACTGTCGTCTCATTTTGTTGGTCAAGATTATAATTTACCTAAAGACTACAATTTTCTGGCCTGGACGTCGTGAACGCCTTTGCCCCGAAGACGGGTTCAGCCGTGCTGTGCTAAAAAATTAGGTGATACCTGAATGAATTGGTAGAAAATGGTTGCGTAACGCCGTCTCCGGGCTACAATATTTTTGGGTCCTCCGGTCTAGCTTTTGATTAGAAAGAATAACACCAGACCGTGTAGAATAAACATCGAAAGTATTTATTTGTAAATTGCTTTAAGGACAAGAACAGGTGGATATAGAACTACTGAATGTCAGTACAGTTACCTATACATAAATATTCAAAACTTAATACTATACTTATGTAAACCGGAGAATCCGGCGAGAATAAGGTAATGGACTCCTGTGGGGAAAGGTGCAATGGAGCTTCAAATATAATTGCACCTTCTCCACCTCTGGGCCGATTTCAAACCATATTTGTAATGATATATAACACATATAATTCACCTCATGGAAGTACCAGAAAGAGTTGTTTAATTCATGGCAGAGAAAAAGAAATGAAGGTAAAGGTGATATATTATTCTTCAGGAGCTGAAGGTGTAGAATATTATTAGGTGAATGTGCAACGTGAGTTCGCCTTTCTAACGAAGTTGAAAGAGTTCGCCTTCTTCGAGGGTTAAAAAGTGACGATTTGGTAGCGACTTAACATTAATTACTTATATCAGTTCCTGCAGGAACAAAATACATGTTTCCCAAGATTATATAGATTGTAATGATATTTCGCCTTCACTTTTATAGATTAATTGCAGTGATAATTTACCGAAGGTGAAATCATTTCAACCAACACGGTAGCAGACGTCACCTCATGAATAATAAATAACTTTGGAATTCCCGTAAAGTCAAACATGCACATCAAATTTCATTAGGTATTAACCATTGCAGTTTGACTATGTCTATCTAACATGGCCTGAGACATTCGAGAATAAAGGAAATGGTCATCCGATGATTTACTTTCGTCTGCTCCAAACGCTGGACAGGCTAACAGTGAAGCTCTACATCACCGATCCGATCCGATCTGTTATTATAGTCATGTATCCACTCTCGTGTATTCTGACTGGTTAAAGCCCTGAAAAGGGCTAGCGGCCTCCCTTCCTTCCGAGGCAGGGCTCACCCGGGTCTCAGTGCTTGACACTTTTTTGTGCCCCGGCGCATGGACGTAATAGCCCCCCTAGATGGTTTAGCACCTAAGCCGGACATCACCTTATCGGTAATGTTGCTAATCTAGGGAGGCACTTAGCCCGAGGGCTGGGCTTTTGATCTAGTGCTTGACCTTTTCCATCGACCTTAAAACAGACCTTTATTGGGTAGCATTGAGACAGTTCAACCGCTCCGATCCCCGGGCTTGGAAAAGGCAAAGGAAAGGATCCAGCAAAGGGCGGTACCATAGTTAATTCCTCTATCTTGTGGGTTGAAATTCTTTCCCTGTGTCTGGCTTACCCTAGATCCACATAGTATTATTGGCTTTGAAAGTGTAACCTTTTCACTGTGTTTTTATGTGGCCCAGGGCGCTTCCTTCTGCACTTCCTCATTCCTTGATTGTTGTGTCCCATGGTGTTTCTCGAGTTGACGATGTCGGCAGTGAATGTCGCTTCCGCCCACTAAGTTAAGGTTCGGTTTCTGCCCGTTGCCTATTGGGGGTTGGAGTCTCTATCATAGCCAAACATGCGTAAGCCACATACGAGTCGAATAAATATGAGTTGTGAAATTTCCTTCTGTATATAAGTTTTATGTTTTTACGTACTATGCGTACCTTTAGTTCCAAAAGTTTGTGTCAAATTTGGTAGGTATAAGCTACCTTGTGAAATTTAGTGGTCTTAATTTGTTTGGTGGTAAGTTATATATTTTTTCTCTCCAATCATCCCTTCAAGGGCCAAAAAAGTAGTTGTTAGCCTAAAAAGAGCTCTTTGCAAAAGTGAGCCCTATGTATGGCATTCTGACTAACCCTATTTCACTCAGCTGCTGTTAAAACAACAGCGATGTGATAGTAGCAAGCTTCTTTCTTCTTTCTTCGGCTGACCTTTTTCTTTTACAATATATCGTGTGCAAAAGAATTTGGTTATTTCTTGTGTCTTCTTTTTTTCTTCTTCTTTATTTTCCTTTCTTCTTTCTTCCTTCTTCTGTTTTCTTTGTTCTACGGGAGCTCCTGAAAAACACGTCCGTCCTCTTCAAAGGCTGATAAACCCTACATCACCTGTATTTGGTGCTATTTATACATAAAGGGTCATGTGACCTATAGTCAATCGGATTCCTTAGTCTTCACTGACCAAAATAGTGAAACTGGCGGATTAGTAAGTATTGGCAGCGAGTGCACAGGAAAACATAAGATTTATGGAATAAATTGACCATGTCCTGGTGGAATTATACATTAGGCAAGGTAATTTCATTATACTGATATAACTAGCAAGTAAAATATGCACAAAAAAATCATACAAGGTTACAATACGTACCGAATCGGTTTATTACATAGTGGCAAAACATCGTGAGTCACCGTGCTCCAATACACACTGCCGGTAACAAAATTCACTTGCTAAACGCTGAAAGACGATACCTAATTAAGTACATTATACATATTAACATACATAAAGCAAACCTCTCATCTATGAAATGATGCATAGTAATATTACATTATAAATTCGTAGTGGAGGTAATGTTCATAGACATAGCATATTATACATGTACAAAACTTAGACAATAAAAATATCTATTTAAAGGTTATACCTTTAATATCATAGTTGATGGACTGGGCTCATACTAATCCGATGGTTCCAGTGAATTTAAGACTGTTTCCTATTTATTTACTTTTATTTATCAATCGACTTAAAGGACCATTTGTGCTTATACTTTCATATTTGAGTGGAGAAAAATATTCTATTTTTGGTTACGGTAACATTTTCGATGATTTTTTTTTTTTTACGAATCAGCAGGAGGAGGTGCTTTCGGTTTAAGAAAGTACGAAAATTTGCACAGTGCATAAGCCAGTTCATTAAGACTTTGTAAGATTAAACGCAAATTGATTCTATGAGAATAATAACTATTAACAAAACATCGAAATTTGTACTGGACAACCAATGTCAAAATGACACATATCTAATGGTTTTATCACAGAATCAAAACGAATTGCTGTTAAAACATATTTTTACAAATTTACCGTAGCTTTATTTAAATCACTCCATAATATCCAAATTATATACATGCATTTGATAAAAGAACTTGAATTTGTCGTGTATGTACGCTTATAATCTGACTTAAAAAAATGTAAAACATAATTTTGCTCCTATATGTGCTGATTTCTTTGCATTGTGTTCTTATTCGAACTATGACAACGATAGGTATTTGTATCTCTTTAAAAAGCTTTAAAATTAGTTAATATATTCATACAAGTAGATGTCACCATTGCAGTAAAAGGTTAGAATTACTCTAGCCTGCTGTCGTTACAAAATTAAGGGAAAATATTTAAAAATGTCAAAGATCATGGGTGTTTATTTTTGTATTCCCTCTTACGCGTTTACATATAATAATTATTGGAAAAAAAAAACACTTTAAGAGAATGTCTCATTTGTATATAGTCTAATTTAAAATAAAAAAGATATGAGTGAACTTGGTAGAACTTCATGCTCAACTACGATATATGTTGTGATTATTAAATAATAGTTACCATTGTTTAGTCAAACGAAAGAAAATACGGATGACATATGTATGATGTTAAATGGCACTAATATATTAATTGGCACGCAGAATTGGAATGTCAGGGGAAGAAAACCTCTAAGTTAAATTTGCGCAAAGACTAGAATTTCTAAATTATAGGTACTTTCTATTTTTGTCTTATCTCATGTATAACAAAGTTTTTCAAGTAGTTTTGTTCATAATCAGAATGACATTCTTATTAGTACATGAGCAATTTTGTATGTTTGCCGTCAAACAAATTTAGAAGACATAACTATAAGAAATTGTAGAAGAGTATTTACCAAACTAAGAGTATGGTATATTAAAAAACTGAAATTAGGGGGAGGATTTAATATATTTTTTAAATGAACAAGAACTACAGAAAACTGAACAAGATGTTTTCGTTATTAAAAACGTTATCCGAAAGCGCGCTGATAAAAGTTTAGTTAAATGGCGTGGGTATAGCGATAAATTTAACAGCTGGATCCTAACTAAGTCGATCCAATGATGTTTTTATGAACTTGTTTGTATTTTACAAGCACAGATTTACATTTGATAGTTTTACATAACGAAATTAAATGTAATTTTCTTTCATTATCAACTTGCATTAAATTGAATATCTTTACCAAATATATTCCTTCGCTGGCCAGTTATTTTTAGATTAAAAAAAAGGTCTGATAAGCTGCCAATATATTTGTTGTTCGGCAACAGTAAAATTAAATTTTATTATTTCTTTTAGCATTATGATACTTAGCATTATATCGTCCAGTTATTGGTTTCCTGTAATTTGATCTGTCAGCATCGGTGAGTATTTCACTATCATCGTTAGATTCGTTGTTGAACAAAATATCATCTTCGCTATAACCAGCAGATTTGTCTATCATATCGTCAGAGATTGTAATATTATCTGCGATTGTTTTGTTGGTAATTGTATCGCTTACAGTGGTATCTTCTGCGTATATTTCAGCGAATCGTTTCATCAAATCCATATTATAATGTACTTTTATCTAATTTGTTGTTATAAGATAACTGACAAGGTAAAATATCACCAAAAAGTTAACATATCAAATTACAACGAACTAGCCGAAGAAGTTCGAAAATGTCTGTCAAGTTATAGTGCATATTCCGTTGACATTATTGTAATGCAAGGTGATTCTCGTAAAATAATATTAACAGCAGCAAAAAAAGTAAATATAATGAAAGTGCAGTAATGACGCTAAAATTTGATCGCGATGATATTGTAGCATTTGCTCATCAATGCTTGCCTAAAAAGGAACTGTCAAATATACTTGAGCATATCTAAATATAATCATGGCATCGTATTCGCTTGAAAAAGCTGATATTTTTACTCTATCGACTACAAATTTTATTGCTCTTAGATTTATCTTATAATGTTTTTCAGCAGCTGAAATCGATCAAATTTAACATCTTCATCTGTTTCGAGGTCTAACGAAAGAACAGGTTTAGCCAGACATCTAAAATTAATACCACCATCTTATCCTTTTCTCACATTTTCCTGCCGTTTAACTAGCTCCAAATTCCACAGTCGATTATCTGTATTTATATTATTAATGTGGTTAATCACCAGACCATCTGGCATGAGTCCGTTAAACGTCTCGTAAACAAATCTCTGTGATAGATATTTGACAAAATTTGTTAGGGTCCCTCCAACAGTAACTGTGAGATACTCCATGTTATTTATAACACCAAGAACCTTGTTAGTTTTTCTGTTTATAATCATACCGTGATCATTAGCCTCGTATATATCAAAGGTTGGTTGCGGTTGAAACTCGTTTTGAAAAGATAAGTTTTCGATGCACCGTTCACATGATATACACGCTGTCCCTCTGGAATATCTTCGCAGAATTATGTGTAAATAAAATTGTTTCTAAGCATTGCAATCCTCTCGGTATTATCTCCCTTTACGCTAATCTTATAACCAGCTGGCGTTGCTTTACTTGTTGGATGTTTGTACTGGACACGTATCACCTAACCTAATGCATTTCAAGCGTATAGGTTATTCTTTGGGTGAACGTAATAATTCTCTTGTTCATATGCGCTGGTAAGATTTTGTTTCCTGATATTATAGTGATTTTTATAACTCTAATTGTTTGTCGAGCTGGCGCGCGGTGAGTTATCGAGTGAACAATCATTTAGACATTACACTATAGTATAGCAATGTTGAAATTGCGTTATATAGCCAAGAAGAACCTTATGGGATAACCTGAAAAAATAGCGACTGCTTTTACAGGATTTGATAACAGTTATCGGTTGGATAAACAAATCGTACTGATAAATTTTACTGCAATAAATCTTTACCACTTGCTACAGACAACTGTAAAACGCGAGCTTGAAAAACACAAGGGTATAATACTATTAGTGCAATATTATATTTTCAAAGCTACTTTTGACGAAAGAATCGACTGACAAGAAAATTACAGATCCTTACATTAATGGAAAATAAGGACGTGTTTTGATTGGGACTAATCTTTTGTCACTAGCTGATGAAATATACAAAGAAATTTGGAAAAAATATAGAGGAATTTACCGAATTGGGTTCGGATAGGAAGTTTAAAATGATCAAGGAAATTTTATTTCACATAATGAAATATGACGAATTACGCGGTAGTTCGTGTATTGATCTGCCACCAAAAATGAAAAATAAAAAATGATGTGTAAACGTGAAAAACGTTGATAACAAATGTTTCCAATTGACTGTTCTTTCGGTGCTATTTCCAGAGGAAAAAGACGCTAGACGTGTTGAAAAGTATATTAGTCACGTGGTCAAAATTAAATTTTAAAGATATTGACTTTCCAGTGGTAGAAAATCAAATACCAAAGTTTAAAAAGCAAAACAATGTTTCAATCAACGTTTTCGGACTAGATGAAAAAGAAAACGCCTATTTGAGATATATTTCAGTAAAAGCTTCACAATCAACCATAAATTTGCTGTTTTTTTTGTAAAATCATTACGTTTGGATTAAAAACTTTAATGGACTAGTTGGCAGACAGTACAATAAACGTAACAATAAAACTTTCTTCTGTTATCGCTGCTTGCACGGTTGTACAGACAATGAAACATTACAAAAGCATTTGAAGTACTGTAGTGACGTTCAACGAATAACGATGCCATCTAAAAAAGATTATGTGTTACAGTTTGTCCATTAGAATCATAAACTAAAAATTACTTTCCTCATATACGCTGATTTCGAATGTTAACTTCAGCCTGTACTTGGCATAGAAAAGTATCCTAACCAATCGAGAACAAGGAAAACTCAAAATCATGTTCCGTGCGGAGTAGCGTATAATATAGTCTGCTGTGCTGATTCGAGATTATCCAAACCAATCCAACACTATCGCTGTAAATATCTAGCTGTCTGGCTTCTCAAGCAATTGATCAGCGAAGTTTATAATATTACTTATCGCTTGAAAAGAGTAACTCCAATGACTAAGCTGACACCTCAAAAAGAATCTGATCACGAGCAAGCGGAATTTTGTCATATTTGTAAAAAAAAAAGTTTGACAATAACAAAAAGGTACATAACCATTGTCATTTGCCCGGATCGTACCGTGGAGCGGCTAATTATCAGTGTAATTTAAAATGTCATGCTCCATATTTCATTCCAGTTATTCTTCACAACTTTCGAGGATATGACAGCCAAATTATCGTATAAGCTTTTGGTAATCCTAACATAAAAGCTCGTTTAAAACTCGATAACGTCATCAAATGCATTCCAAATAATTTTAAAAGTATATGTCAGTTACTTTAGGTAAGTTGCGTTTTATTGACAGCTTTCAGTTCACAATAGTATCGTTAGAAGATTTTGTAGAAAATGTTATGAAAACTGGTAGTAAATTTGATAACCTACAAGACTCTTTTGTATATAAATATACTCTACTAACCAAAAAAGTAGTATTTCCATACGAGTAGCTTGACGAATGGAGTAAATTTGATTAAACCTTTTTACCTTACAAAGATAAAAAATTTTCACAACTTATAAATGAAAATATCACTGATGATGAGTATAAATATGCATACGATATTTTAGATAAATTTAACTGCATGACGTTTGGAGATTATCATGTTTTATTGCTTGCGGACGTATTCGAGAGTTTTTGAGAAGTCAGATATGACAATTATGGGTTAGATCCTTGTTGGTATTATTCTGCTCCCGGCCTGTCAAGGGACGTTCTGCTAATGGTTAGTAAAGTACGGTTAGAATTACTGACTGATGTTGATATGTTCAATTTTATCGAAAAAGGTATTGGAGGCGGTATTAACGTGATCACAAAAATATGCCGAAGCAAACAACAAATACTTGAAAGAGTATAATCCTAAGCTTCCTTCAAAGTATATAATATATCTAGACTATAATAACTTGTACGGTTATTCTATGGCAGAAACAATGCCTTTTGATGGATTTTATTGGATCACGGCTGATCAATTTCTATCGGAGTCAGAATAAAGATATCCGACGATGTTTCGTATATCGTTGAGGTTGATCTCGATTATCTAACTTCGCTACATCATTTGCACAATGATTATCCTTTCTGTGCAGAATCAATGGTTATAGATTATATTATGTTATCTCAGGAACAATAAGCGTTGTTATCACCAAGACAAAATTCTCTGGTCATAAAACTAGTTCCATATTTACTCGATAAGAAGAATTATGTTTTGCATTGCAAAGTTTTAAGGAAAGTCCATCGTGTGTTAAATTTAATCAGTCGCATTGGATGAACACTTTGAGAAAAGCTGCGGAGAAAACTGATTTTGAGAAAAACTTCTTTAAACTGATGAACAATTCAGTTTTTGGTAAGACGAAGGAGAATATTAGAAAACGAGTAAATATAGAACTAGTTAATGATATCCGTCGCAGAAAAAAATTTGTGTCAGAGGATGATTTTGTGAGTATGAAAATATTTAATGAAAATCTTGTCGCGAAACAAAGAAGAAAACAACATGAAACTAAACAAGCCGATTTACGTTGGAGCCTCTGTGTTAGATTTATGGCAATGGCTGATGTATGATTTTAATTATAATTTTGTTAAAAATCAGTGTCCGTCAAGTAGACTATTGATTACTGATACAGACTCACTCGTATATGAAATCGAATGTGAGGACGTCTATCAGGACATATACGCAGCAAAATGTATGACGTAATTTTGGACAATAATAAAATAACGAGAAAAAATGTTTGCATCGCGATTTTGTTAAAATGTTTATGAAATTTGATGATTACAAGTACGCGCTTGATGGCGGTGTTAGTTTTATAAGAGCAATAGCTATGCGGACGAATCATAAACTCGACACAGATGTCATTATCAAACGTGGATTGAGCAATTTTGATGACACACGTCATTGCAATAATGGGGTAGATGTATTTGCACTTGGGTAATGTCACGATGATAGATCTATATTTGTCATTATCTTTTCCGACTGAAATTTTATCTAAACCTTAGAAATAATTTGACAGTAACAAATAGTTACAATAGCAAAATCAAATATTTAATGATAGAATGCAAACAATTGACAGTTGAATAATGAAATATCAGGTATATGTTTTAGTGGCACCCATGACAAGTTTAAACTTTCGCTCATCAGATCTGATAACAGCGAGCATTTCAATTACCTCGAGCAATTGCATCAAACGTTGCTAGCGGAATTTAAAACTTTATGATCCGGTAAGTCAACAAAAATATACTAAACTTACAATTGATCTTGATAGGTCAAACATATATTTTATCGACAGAAAATATCCTCAAAGTAAACCTCAAGTGAAAGATTTGTTCGAATGTCGTCGCTGTGTGAGCGGTAGAAAAAGTCAAGTTTATTCTCTCATCTTGATAATGAAATATTTCTAATAAAAACGATTGAAACATTAATAGTTGGTAATGAGGTATAAAATAATATCACTTACCTGATCTAGCCTGGTGAAGATGTCATCTTTAACGTGCCTAATAAGAAAATTCTACCTTTCTTTTATACTGAAAATTTTGCGTGGGCGTTTTCTAGAAAATCAAGCGATTGAGTTGACAATTCTACGTGATGTTGCAGTATGACTTAAACATTACCTGGCTTTGGCTGATGTAAGTATTGATTTTCACACTACCTTACACGAGGCTAGGATGATAGTGACTAAGCGACATCTGTTAGATACGGCTGCTCGTAGAGAGAGTATTGATCGATTTCCAGATTGCAATACCTTATGCAACATCTGTTACAAACAAATTCTAGGTACACAAGTAATATATTAGTGTAAAATTATAAGATTATATCTGCCTTTGGGTTTTGTGTAGGGGTTGGGGTTTTAGGATAGAGAGATAGGGGTAATTCGTATTTGTTATGAGATGAGAAGGGGGTTAACTTCTTTTTCCAAAAGACCCTGCTTACCAGAAGAAAAAAAAGTGGATTGAATCTGTTGGATGACAATAGGGTGAGGGATGGGAAAGTTGTATCATTTATGCCGGATTATAGTCAATTTGGCTCAAAGACAGTTCAGCCAGGACAGTTCAATTCAAATTGGTCCGAAATAAGGACAATTCGGCCCAACTCAGATAACAATTTAGCCAAACTTAACAAAAGTTTATACAAGTTATTTTTCTTCTAACAACAAGTAGATACTATGTAAGATATGTTTTAGGGAATTTTTTTTTAAACAAACTAAATTATCTTGAAATTCTATAAAAGGAAATCATTATAATTCGTAACGTAGATATATATGAGAGAAAACACAAACTGACATATGTTGCTCGTTTTAATTTAAATATTTATATACATTTTTATGCTAGAAATATATGCATTTGCACAACTACATTATCAGTTTAATTCTTCTGGTCAAATTATCAGTATTGATTGATAAAACAATAATACTTAATAGATAATATTCTACAGAATACGATTACATTTTCCCAAGGGTAGTGTACATGAGATATTGTAACAAATATATTTTATTTTAGGCTTCAGGTTGTAACACTGCTGCATATAGTACACACTCGATTACACGAGAGAGAGAGAGAGAGAGAGAGAGAGAGAGAGAGAGAGAGAGAGAGAGAGAGAGAGAGAGAGAGAGAGAGAGAGAGAGAGAGAGAGAGAGAATAATATTGATCATTTTGTCAGTATTTAGTTGCTGCAATATGAAACAATTACCAGTTAATTTTTTTTTTGTTTTCTCAATTTGTCTTAGTGTGTGCACGCGAAAATTGAAAACTTGTCATTACTAGTCAATATCGTCATCATATTTGCTCCATTATTCCATAGAAATAAGAATGGAAATACTTTTGTGTTGAATTTGTGTTCCCCCTCCGGACAAATTAAATTGATAAATAAACACGTATTTGAAAATAAAACGAAAGAAGCTAACCTTGCGTTGTAAACATTTATTATTCTTTTTTGATCTTGCGAAATTTATAAAATAAAAACGGATCGTGGCAGCATTTCAGTGTGTCGATTTTTTTCTTATGACGTCGGCCGACATACGGAAGCCAAGTTTGGTTCCTTTGTATTCTTTTAAAGTATGCCGATTTTAAGTCAGCCGAACAGAGGAGGCAGTATTGACAACTTTTTACCTATAGTAATGGGAATTTTAAAAAAAATTGAAATTGTGGAACAGTTTTGAAAGCGATACAATCTAGTGCTTCATGCATGCATATCGATAACAGTAAATTAGTTTTCAGTAGTTTCATCTAAATGTACCAAATCCATAGTTTACAGTAATTACAGTGTTTTAATATTCGACAACAAGAAGCATGTACTTCGTTTTGTGGGGATAAATGTACTTTGTTTCTGGTTGGCGTCTTCTATAGGTGGGAAATCGTAATTAAGGGGAAGTAACAGCGTTGTATACTTCTATTTCGAGTAATTAAATTTTTTTTCTTCTTTACACTTGATAATTATTTTTGGTCTTTTTGTGCGAGTATAACAACTTTGCAATGCAAATCTGATGTAAAGAGAAAACTGTTAGAGTATGGCCGGTGACCTTTAAGGGCTTTCGCTAATGCATAATTCAGCACATGTGGGTGGGTGATGGTAAATGGCCTATTCGACATACCGTAAAAACCAATGTGGAAAAGTACATCGATATATACATGAACACATGTCATATTCACCGCCATTAAATCCTCTTAAAATATTCCCCACACATCTTTATACACGTTCTCACTCTTATTATTCAGTAAGTAAATGCTGTTTTGTATTCAGGTTTTGGTATGTTTTCATCACAGGAGTCTGCAGTTTTATCAATAAAGCACGACGAAATTTCTGACTACATGAAATCACCTTAACGGTATTATACAATAATAAAGGAATGCAAATCGACCACTACCCTCCGCTCCATTCAAATTTTCTCCCTTCAGAATCGGACGAAGACTGAAAAACTACACATATCCATTTTAAAAAAACAAACAAAACAAACAAACAAACAAACAAAAAAACAGTAACGTACCTTCTCATCACTCTCGGACGACCATTGCATGAATACAATCCGGCAAATTAACCTTTATTATTATTTTCACTATTACGGTCACAAAACCTGGGAACCTGAACGGGAGACATAAAACTACAGCGACAACAGAATAATTAAGCACGAATACCTGGAGGAACGTTTTGCATGGAAAAATAATGTGCAGAAAATTATTGGTTAAATCGAGCGATTTGTGGTCTCGGCTCATTCTCTTTTATCCTAACTTTATCGTTCTTTATTATTTGTTCCTGAATCTAGTTCAGAACAGTAAATCCGTGATTCATCACCTCTGACTTCCTCATTCAAATGCTTCCGGTTTCTTTTTTCGTATTTGCTGAGAAGCTATTTGGAGATTTTAAGTCGGCGTTTATAATCATCCATCATCAAATACGGGACCCGTCTGGCACGAACGCTTCTAAGCTTCAAATGAAAGTTCCATATTTGAAAAACAAAGAACATGAAATGGTGCCAGTGATAATAGAAATATCTTCTAATGTATTAGACGTTCAAACATGTTTGGCAAATACCCCTTTCACTGTAGCCACGTTCCGATCACAAACAGCAGACAACATTAATTCAGAATTTGGGCGGTCTTTCACGGATTCACGACCATCTTTGAAACAATGAAACCACCTCAATATAGTAGGATATGGCAGAGAATTAAGTCCGTAAACCTCATCTAGGTCAGCATTGATTTCAGCCAGAAAGTGTCGTTAAAGAGCAAGGATTTACATCATGCTCTTAGTACAGCAGCAGAATGATTCTCTTCATTCATTTTTTTTTTGGTCACTGTTATGCACCACCACCATCCTAGTGTCCAGCTTGATTTTCTTGTAGATGCAGTTCATTTTATAGAACCCCATTTTGTCTATCGATCAACCTTACACTTACTGATAAGTGCAAATAAACCAAAAACTTGTAACAATATAACAATATAGTTAGAACTTTGAAGCGTGGCTTTAAAAATGTTGGTATAAAGCAAATACACACACACATTTCTTTGAACTCTAGGCATATAGACCCGTTATGAATTTTTACTCATTGATCATAAATGAATATAAAAAAATGATAAAAAGTAATAATTGTCCCTCGTTTCTAAATGAATTTAAAATGGCACACAGTTTCATCGGAATCCTTTTTTTTTTTCGTTCTCCTCTACCTTTAATGAGTAAAGGAAAAATTACTCAAAAATTTGGAATGAGAGAACCAAATTGGGCTGGACGAAAACATTAAAACTGAACTTGCACCAAGTAACCTACAAAAAATATGGTTCGTCATAACCGTATGTTTACACTTTCCTTGGGATATATTTACAGTGTTCATAATATCAATGATACATTGTTCTAATTCTCTGTCAATATACTGATACACTGTAACTTAAATCAGTTGGTTACGAGGTCCAATTGCTGTAACGTATTTTCGACTGTAAATATATTAAAATATTGTAATTACCTCTTGCTGGCTTGTATTTGTATTAGTTTCTATTCCACGCTAATTTCCATACGCCAGAAAGTGATACATGAGAGTTCATCATGTTCAGTGTGTAAAAAGCTGTGTTTGTAGTTCAATAATTTCTTCATAAAAACCAGCTTACATGATTAAATTATAAGTGTGTCTTATATTGATTTAATAAGTTTAAATAAAACAGAAACTAAAATACAAACTCAACAACAATCAACCCATCGATGTGCAAATTTGATTGCAAACAACAAGAAAATGCATTTTTAGAGGACACACTCGCTGGGATGTGAGGAGTTCATTCACCCGGTTAATACACAGTTGCCTGCAGCATATCTTAAATCCTTTCATAACTCAAATATGTGTGTACACACACACACACACACACACACACACACACACACATACATACATATATATATATATATATATATATATATATATATATATATATATATATATATATATATATATATCACATACATTAAAAAAAAAACATGCATTTAAAGTGTTGGTATAAAGCAATTTGACGTACCAATAATATTGGCATATCAAATTGTGATCCGCCTACGGCGCACTAATACCCATATATAAAGGTTCTCGCGAGCGTCTGCAGCTGATTTTAGATCAATGATCGATTTCCACAAATTAGTCACTAGTGACGTATGAAAACTAATGATGAAAAGTATTAATGAGAGAGAGAGAGAGAGAGAGAGAGAGAGAGAGAGAGAGAGAGAGAGAGAGAGAGAGAGAGAGAGAGAGAGAGAGAGAGAGAGAGAGAGTTTACGGGTCGAATGTACTGTTGCTAAAACAGAATAATGACTTAGGTCAACTGTAAATATATTAAAATATTATAATTACCTCTTGTTGGTTCGTCAGTTGGCTTAGTTTCTATTCCACATTAATTTTCGTGCACCTTAAGGTGAATGGCAATGCATTCATTTGAATGATGTAGGTATCCAAGTGTTGCTACTGCTCTACTTTTATTATTAATACGATCTTTCATGTTTATAATGATATAATCAATGTGGAAAAAAATAGAAAAGAGAAAATAAAATAACCAACTTATCAATATGCAGAGGTGATAGTAAATAGCCACTACGGCAGAGAACTACATTGTGTAGCGGACACACTCGAAGATGTAATGAGTTCATTCACTAGGTCAATACAAGGCTTCCTGTAGTAACTCAATATATCTTTGCATGTGATATAAATGAAATATATGTACATTATGTTGACTGTATCAATGATATACCACTGGTTGTATAAATTTTCATTAAAAAGAAAATCAGCATTCTTCGATTCCTTTTAATGAAAAATTTACACATCTCGTGGTGTGTGTGTGTGTGTGTGTGTAGAGAGAGAGAGAGAGAGAGAGAGAGAGAGAGAGAGAGAGAGAGAGAGAGAGAGAGAGAGAGAGAGAGAGAGAGGACTGGCTGTGGTACGATTGTGATATTGGTGTGTTCATTATAGTATGATGATTTTGGTATACCTATAGACTTTTACAAACAACGAGCTTGACAAGTATTCTTGTAACTGGGGGCGACAAGGCTATCAGGCTGTTTATATCAAAGCTAGAGGTCAGTTTGTGGGATCAATATTTCCAAAGTATAGATGACTCTTGTATGTATGCATGCATGCATGCATGCATGTATGTATGTATGTATGTATGTATGTATGTATGTATGTATGTATGTATGTATGTATGTATGTATGTATGTATAACAGTCCCAGATGTAAGGAGAGGCCAGCAGCGCGAGAGAAAGAATAGTGCAACCCAAGCAACTAAGACTTCCCAGTTCGTCGGCACCATCCGTTATAGGGACTGTCACTCCATGTCACTCGCGCATAGGATTGCATAGCCACAACAGATAATGCCAAACCCCAGAGACAGACGACACTGCAAGGGGCGCGACTCGCATGGTCTTCCAAGACTTAGCTGCCGATGAAAATGTATATATATATATATATATATATATATATATATATATATATATATATATATATATATATATATATATATATATATATATATATATGCTCCTGTATACGCAGGCACAAATACAAACAGCATACCCACAGATATGCCGTTGCTTAAAGCAATAACATACAGAGGTCGACGGTATTTTGTTCTGTATTTTATTTAAAACAAATGGCATCGACCGTGACTTACTTTTGTGCAAAATAATACCTCGATATGTTTTATCTATAGTTGAGCGCGCATCATAAACATGTATATACGGTAGACACTAAGTGATTTGATTTGCGTCACCTGACTAAGCTAGTGTATCCAAATTACAGGTACATAATGGGTCTAGTGATAATCGCCTTTAAATTTATCCAGGACATATTATGTACTATCCCACTGGATACTCATTTACATTTTGTGACAAATTGGCAACGTGCAAACCACACCAGCCTCTTTCACTACGGTTCGTTGCTAGGGAATGACCTCCGCGGTGTAGTTTGCCCAGTGTGGATAGATAGAAAGAAGACTGCAGATCACTGAACAAGTATATTGAAGAAACAACACAACGAGCCCCCTTTCAATGAACAAATATAAAATTTAATCAGTTTGTCAACAGAATTTAAAATGAAAAGAAATCAATGACTTGGTTACAAACGAAGGAAAATGGTACTAACATGTACTCAAATAAAAAGAATACACATTTCTTTAAATTAAAATTACTTTCAACGTTAATATACTATCTTCATTGCCAATGAGATGTGACCTTTGAGTGCAACGATGAGAGACTTCATCACCTATTTTATGAGGACATCAAGACTTCCGTTCGTCCCTGCTCTGCCGATCTTTGTCTAGCTGTTTCGTCTTGGACTCTTGTCCGTCGAACTCTGACTTAACAATCGTCTCTGGACTTAGCTTTCTGTGTAGAACTTGTTCTGGTCCTGTAATTGTTCAGGGATTTCTCATGTGAATCCAGGAAAGCTGTTTCCTTCAATAAATAAAATGTCTCGCAATAGACAATAGGTCACATTCTCAAGTATATCTGTATTTTTACACTAATTCGGTTCAGAAGACAAAAGGCATAAATTCTGCCGCAGTATATCATTGCTCCCTAACTGTTATGTTTACATAAACGGTCAATGCTTGTCCTGACCATAATTCGGGTCACGCTAGGGAAGGTCAATAAAATTCAACTCAGCCGTATGAACCCGTATGTAACCCCCCTTGACTTCTTACACTGTTAAGTTACATATGGCTTAGACCTCCAGATCTAACTATTCTAAAATAGTTTACTCGACCAATTAAATATTACAAACTAGCATATAGATATACACTTAAGTGATCAATTAAATATTACAAACTAGTATATGGATATACATGTAATGTTAGGTCATACTCATTTTAGACAGAGTTAATCCATAAAACTATGAAATATTACCCATCATTCCTTAAATCATTCATGAAAATTCCTAATCACTCCTATGTATTAAAGATTCAATTACATGCAATCCTGTCAACGAATCTAATGAAATTTTAATTATATTCAATCTTGCCACTTCTCCAAATGAATTGATAATTAGAAAATCAAAGAATAAAATGTCATGACTAGCATTTCACTAAAATCCTGCAAAATGAAATCATATATACATACATCATATTAAGAATACATTTGAAATAGATCAACAAATGAAATAACATATTAAAATCGGGAAACTAAGATTGCGTACCTTTTGCCATTTCTTTATTCGTTTCCACGAACCTCACGTATAGTCCGTCTCCTAACTGAGACAACTATTTGGCCCCTTACTCTATAATGAAAACGTACTTTTTAAGAATTCAGAATGTAGAGTTTGCCTATTCGCTGAGACAAAACTCCCGCTTTACTGCCAAATCACGAGATAACGTCTTACACGCTCTTCCCGGAGTCTCGACCACTCTTTTTCCAAGTAAGATTGAAGACTAAAGAATTTTCCTAAAGTAAAACCTTTAATTTCTTACAGAGTTACGCCCATAAATCCATATTAACCAATCGGAATAAACTGTTTCCTAAACCTGTTCCGTAGAATTTTTGGATTTACAAGACAACTAAACAACTAATCATGCCGTAATTAACATTACTTTGAACAATCATCTATAGCCAGCTCCCGCCCTTTAACCCGTCGATTTTGGGAAAGGGTCTTATGTCATTCTCTTGTACCATAGCATCTGACTCGGTCATGTTACGTCGGCTAGAACGAATTCCCTTTTGACGTTCAGAGATGAAATGAAAATAATCATCTATCTCTAGCCCTTTCTACTTTAATTAAGTTGACTTTGATACACTTCCTTCAACCAAAGCTTCTAAGAGTTTTCAAAATTCGACACATCACACCATTCCTATTGTGAACAAACCTACTTAACAAATTTTATTTTAAGATAAGACAACAAATAGAAAGCACCTGTATTATAGAAATTCTAGTCTTCGTGCAAATTTAACAGAAATTTTCTTCTCATAACATTCCGATTATGCGTGCCAGTTAATATGCTAGTACCATTTAGCATCATATCTGTCATCCATATTTTGTTTCGTTTAACTGAACAATTTTAACCAATATTTAGTAATCACAACATATACTGTAGTAAGCATGAATTTCTACCAACTTCGCTCACATCTTTTTATTGGTAAATTCAACTATATACATTGTTGAAATTTTATCAAGTGTTTATGTTCACTAATGATTGTGTGTCTATGGAAACGTGCAAGAGTGAATACAAAAATAAACACAAATGAGCTTTGACATTTTAAAATATTCTATATTTTCCCCTAATGTTATAACGACAGCAGGCTAGAGTAATTCAAACTTTTTACTTCAAAGGTGAAATTTACTTGTGCGAATATAAAAAATAACGTCAAGCTTTTTAGCAGTTACAAATACCTATCGTTGTCATAATTCGAATAATAACACAATGCAAAGAAATCAACATATAAAGGTGCAAAATTATATTTTAAATAGTTTTTCGTTTGGTTTTTTTTTTTTTTTGCAAGTTAGCATACAAGCGTACCAGTACCATTTTAAGGCACGTGCCTAGGGCCCCGCGGCGGCCCAAAAACAAACTTTCGGTGTCGGTTGTGTTAGCAGTTTAGTAATATATTAATAAAGTCAAGAAAATGATACACGTGCAAATAGAAATACAATGCAATACTCTATATCTGAGACTGGGAGACTGAGTCGCAATTCTGGCTACTTTTAAGGTTAGAGTTTGGGCCCATGGCCCCAAGACAACTTAAAACGGTTCTGAAGCGTACATACACGACAAATTCGAGTTCTTTTATCAAATACATGCTTATAATTTAGACATTCTGGAGTGATGTAGATAAAGCTAGGAAAAATTGATAAAACATGTTTTGTTAATAGTTATTTTACACGTGTTCTCGTTGAGCCAATTTGGGTTTAATCTTACCAAGCCTTAAGGAACTGCAACGTAATCTGCATGTGGCTTATACACTGTAGAAATTTTCGTGCTATCTTAAACTGAAAACACCTTCTCCTGCTGATTCGTAAAAATAAAAAATCATCAAAAATGTCACCGTAACCAAAAAGAGAATTCTTTCTCCACTCAAATATGAAAATAATAGCTTAAAAGTCGACTGCTAAATAAATAAATAAATAAATAAATAAATAAATAAATAAAATACAGTTGTGAATTTACCGAAATCACCATTGGAACCATCGGATAAGTGTGATCCGTGTCCAGCATCTACGATCAAAATTGTACAATGGCCTACAGTTAACCGATTCGATGTCGATTTTGTCTAATATTGTAGCAGGAGAAAATCTTTTGTAACCGAGCTGGGGAAATATTATGCCATACTTCCAATCAACAACAACGACGACAACAACAATAACAAAATTGGTTCAAAATACAACACTTTATTCGTCTATTAAATACTAGATGTCTATTAAATGCTACCTATACCTATAAAAAGTGTGCGTTAGACCCTTTTTTCAATGTCTAAGTTTGGTACATGTATATAATTATATAACCATTGTTTGATATAACCAACTATAAGGATATAACTAGTTCCTTCGGGCATCACTTAACCGCTGCGCCCAGCACCGCTTAGGACTGCTTCGGGGCAAAAGGCCACCGTGGATAGCTTATAAGACGTCCAGGCCGTAAAATTGTAGTCTTAATGTGACTTATAACCTTGACGGACAAAATGATACATTTTTATTTTAGTCTTCAACGATTTATAAATAGATATACAAACAACAGTACAAATTTAGTGCTCCAGTACTTGGATAGGTTTTTCAGTAAGGGTACACACTATCACAGTGCTCTATTTATATACCGCGATTAACGGGAGCAATGCCTTGCTCGTAGGGTCTATATGTTGAGATCCGTTGCAGCAGTTGAAAGTCCAACACCCTGGTTAGATCATATGACGAACATCTATAAGGAATACAGTTGTCTGTTGAGCGTCGGACTGCTCATTGCGCTGATGTACTTCGTTTAACGAGGTTGAACACGCTATTGATAAATCAAAGGTAAGAGAGAATGGGACGTAAAAGATAGTGAATAATATGGAATGTTCTATATCTACACATCTCTCTCTCTCTCTCTCTCTCTCTCTCTCTCTCTCTCTCTCGTTATTTTCATTTTCTACATCTATCTATCTATCTATCTATCTATCTATCTATCTATCTATCTATCTATCTATCTATCTATAAATCTATCTATCTATCTATCTATCTATCTATCTATCTATCTATCTATCTATCTATCTATCTATCTATCTATCTATGCTTTGTTCTATACGTCTCTCTTTCTCTCTTGATTGATCGATGGATCGATTGGTCACTTGGCTTAGAAAGTCTCTTGACAGTCATTTACGCCCAAAAGAAAAACATAAAGTCAAAGAACATCAGACGACTGCAGGTTATCCAGGAAGAATCAATAAAATAACAAACCAAATATCAACAAGGAACCAGGACGAGTCGATAGACAGGTAAACGTATATATGAATATGTAGGTAAATAGGTTTGTCCTACCCACCAACGTATGTATACATGTCATACAGGTCACATTCACGGTCACTAAGCATGTTGCGCTTCACTTAGTTTAGTATTCACGATTAATGACAATCGAAACTTTTAAAAGAACTAAACCAAGTGCCCTCTTCTAAAGTATGCAACTGTTCGTAAATCTTGCATGATCAGTTTGTAATTTTGTTAAAATTTGTCTTTTTCTTAATTTCAATCATGTCTTGCCTTGCGGGAAGTGACTTTTCACACTAGCGGAAGTGCAGACGACAACTATAACGGTTCTCATACTGACAAGCAGATACAATACATCAAATTTATGGATACATTTGGTTTATTTAGGACAAGTAGTTGATGAAAAGTGCTCTTCATCATCTTTGGCTGATTTAATATTTAGAGAACTATATGTGGTGAAAAAAGATACGAGAAATGAAAAGAAGTAAATAATGTCATAAAATGTTTTCCAGGAATGTCATGGCATTATTTTTGTTATTATCAGTACCGACAACAACTCTACCTTCAATATGGAAAATTTGATAACATTCTTGTTACAGATATGCCTGTAATATGACTGTCAGTCAAAGACTTTGGCTGATTGGCAGAAGACCTGGCATCACGATGTTTTCCACGCCCACTGTACGCGAAGCCCAATGTGTATGAAAAATGTAATACTTGTTGCATCTTGCACTGTCTTCGTGCAGCAAGACAATTACAATGCAATAGCTCAGTACTGTATTAGTCTCGTGATATAATACGCGTAGAATGCAAAATCAGATTGCATATTTTAGCTTATTGTCCGTAAATCAGATTGATCATGGGCATTTAAATTACATTTTTTTTAAGTTAATAATTTATAACGTTTCCATTACTACGTACTATGATTATCAAAAGCCCTTAAGGTCACAGAATCATTACCAATAGACAAGATGCGGAATGGGATTAACCGCTCAAATGTGCGCAATTTAACATCGAACAATGAAGAAAGCTCACCTGCCTATGAACACACGCGCGCGCGTGCGCCCTAATTCCAACATCATCAAGGGAAACTTTGTTTCTAAAGTTTTATTTTTAAACTGTAGCTGGTTGTTGTTGTTGTTGTTGGGCGTAACGCCATTTTTCAGCACACGATAGGCTATTTATGGCGGCCAATATTAATGGTGGAGGAAGAAACCGGGAAATCACCGGAAGGAACCACCGACCCACGATAAGCTACTGGCAAGCTTTCTCACATATCCACATTCGCCGAATCCTAGACTCGAACCCACGCAGACAGAGGTGAGATGGCAGTGATCCGTAACGGACAGCGCTTTAGACCACTCGGCCACTCGGGGCCCCGTGTAGCTGGCTGCATTGACGGCAGTCGGTCTGGTGTGACGCATTGAAAATGAGTATTTTACGCATACTAACAAGTGCATTGATAGGCAAAATAAATTTGGGATATTATTTTACGCTGACCATCTCGGCGGAAAAGTTTGCATATTAAGTGAAATAAATAGTTCTCAAGAGTTGGAGCGTTTATTTTTTTCCCTGACTCGATAAGGCCAGTATCATATATTTATTTAATTGCAATTAAAGTAAAATTCCTAAATGTGTTAGCGTATTTTTTGTTTGTTTGTTGCATTGGAGCTCATGGAATAGATGGCGCTCCACAGTTTCGTATCTTACACAGGGTTAGACTTTATAAGAAAAGAATTTCTCCATGATTCTTCAATTAAAGAAAGCCATTTTATATTTCAGGTATTGTTCACAGAACCTTTAATTCCCTTTAATTTGGAGCATGATTGATGGGTGTAATATGGGTTATAGTGTATAAAACTTGACCGTACTCCAGATGTGAACCTTTTAAAAGAATCGGCTTGCTCCACTTGGTTACTTTCACTTTCTAGACTTAAAGGGAAATTGTAAAAGGGGATGTATGTATGTATGTATGTATGTATGTATGTATGTATGTATGTATGTATGTATGTATGTATGTATGTATGTATGTATGTATGTATGTATGTATGTATGTATGTATGTATGTATGTATGTATGTATTATTATTATTATTATTATTATTATTATTATTATTATTATTATTATTATTCAGGCTGTTTATTTTTAGCACAAAGGAGCAGTCATTTTAGTTAGCTTTTTGATTAGATCATGTACAATTCCTACAAGTATAATATCCAAAGAAATATCAGCCACATTACAGCAAAGTACACACACGCACACACACAAATACACACATATATTATTATTATTATTATTATTATTATTATTATTATTATTATTATTATTATTATTATTATTATTATTATTATTTCAGACATCAAACACGGATTCCTGTCAGCACTGAATGATGGGGTTAGTTGAATATCTTCATCCCGCATTGGAACATGTGAACTACAAACGGTCAGATGCAAAATTAGCTGTCATCGGCGCCTCCTTTGTCTTCTTCAGTGCTCTTTGTGTGGTATCGGCCGTCTTATCGACATTATCGTACACCTATCGAAACTTGCGGAAGAAAGAAAAATTGTTTTGGAACCTTGCTATTGTACGGGGTGCATACGGAATATTTGGCACAGTGTTTGGCCTTTGGGCAATTTTCATTGATACGGAACTGATCAAAGATGTCGTGAATGCTACAACCCCTACCAGTTACTTTGCTCTAGCCGTTACTGTGGGGTTCTTCATTTTCGAGTGCTCGGCGCTTTTAGCCTCTGACATTATTTACAAGCAATTCAGTTTTCTTTTAAACCTTCACCACTGGCTTTCGTTGGTAGGCTATTCACTGTTGATGGTCATGGATTCTCCCCACTATTTTGGAACGTGTGGCCTCATTTTGGAAATGAGCACGCCCTTTTCGTGCATATGCTGGACACTACTAAAAACCGGTTCAGCGCACACGCTGTTATGGAAAGCAAACCAATTTATCCTTGTGCACTTGTTCCATCTTCGTTCTGTGGTAGAATGTTTCCTGTGGTATAAAACCTATCAGAACTGGACTAGAGTATGGGAGGCTATGCCCTTGCCAATGTTTCTTGCCCTTTATATCCAGCTGGCTTTGGTAACCCTAGTTATGACTCCTTACTGGACTTACAAGAAAACTATCCAAATGATCAACCCCGTGGACTGGAACTTCGAGGATTCCGAAAAGAACAAAACTAAAAATGGTTCCGCTAAGAAAGACAACTAGAAATAATTGTCCGTGCTGTACAATTCCTGGTGTAAAAGAAAATATAATACCTTTTCTATGACACTGCCTGTAAATATGTCACACCTTACTGGCATCATTCTCGAAAAATAACTGGCCACATGCTTTAGGGCAAGGAATGACGTAATAATTGACATTTCTGTGAGATCCCGAGTAAAATGAAATGTTTGAGATTAGTCATTGTAATGAGCAATCCAATGACATATCTTATATAGCTAAAGTGTTAAAACTGTCGTGGCAAGCCTGGCCACAAGTATTTTTTCAGTCAATACAATATGTTTAAACAACATACCAACATTTACATACATACATACATACATACATACATACATACATACATACATACATACATACATACATACATACATACATACATACATACATACATACATACATACATACATACATACATACATGCATCCATGCATGCATGCATGCATGCACATACATTTCGTAAAGTAGCACTACTAAACAGGACAGCGTCGGTACGATATTTCGTTGTCCTCTGGCAAAAGATATGCTTGTAATGAACTGAATAATTGCAAATAATTCTTATTTCATTGATTGGAAGGTTGATATAGAACTGTATTTTTTTATGACAAATGACATCATGTGGGATCATGGGGTAAGCATTTTGCTGTTTGGTATATAGGTTTCAATTTAAAACTATAATTTATGCACCTTGTCAATAGAAGTCCTTTGGATTGAAGCATATAAACTCAATGTTAAATACCATTTGCCTTGCGAGTGAAATCTTGTGCACATATAGTACGTTCGATCGATCGATTGACATCGATCGATCGATCGATCGATAGAGAGAGGGAGAGAGAGGAATTCTCTTTTTCTCTTCTTGATAAAACTCTGTAAATACGAATAAATATACAGTTGTGCAGAAAACATCTTGAGCGTATTTAAATATATAAATCCGTTGATACATATGCGGGTATAGGTATTTATTTAATTTTTACTGTGTCCTTGAGAGAGAGAGAGAGAGAGAGAGAGAGAGAGAGAGAGAGAGAGAGAGAGAGAGAGAGAGAGAGAGAGAGAGAGAGAGAGAGAGAGAGAGAGAGAGAGAGAGAGAATTTATAATTTTATACTACGAAATAACTCTGGAACCAAAACATTCTCAGGAAATTAATGATTATGAATCGAATGAGAGTTGGTGTTGGTTTGTATGTGTGTGTGTGTGTGTGTGTGTGTGTGTGTGTGTGTGTGTGTGTGTGTGAGAGAGAGAGAGAGAGAGAGAGAGAGAGAGAGAGAGAGAGAGAGAGAGAGAGAGAAGCTTATACGGATTTTTAAATAGAATTATCAGCAAAATAGAGATATAGACATAAATAAAATATACATTTTTGTAAAGTATATAAATAAGATTGATGTTGGTTAGGATCCTTAATTTATATCATGTTAAGCTATAAATGTAGCCATTAAAGAAGAAAAACATGTTGTAAAAGGACACGATTCTAGTCAATGTCTTATAAAGAATTTCATTTTCCGAATATCGATAATTGAATTGTTTCAGATATTCAAATTTGTTTCTTCAGTTTGCTTGAGAGAAATTCTGGAAAGTATATACAAAAATTTGACCATTTTTTTTGTGCTCTAAACAAACATTAATTCTTTTCGTGTATTACTATATTTAGCAATTAAGGTGCACATCATTATTATAAACATGTGTATCTAATTTCAGCAAAATTTTCTTCTTCTTCTTTTTCTTCTTCTTCTTATTATAATTATTATTATAGCAAAGAACGGTATTTTCAACATTTTGCAATGATATTTTAATTTTTATATTTTTATTGTTATTGGGAAAAGAACGTAGTTGTGTGACAACCACATTTTGTTTCTCCAGGATAATAACCATTAAAAAATAAAATTTCATTACAAAATTGTAAAAATAACGATAAGTAATATTATTGACTAAAATAATAATAAAAAAATATGCAGAGATCACGTGAATTTGTCAATAATTTTAAAGAGACAATGTTGTACTATAAAAAGGACAGAAGACAGCCATTTCGGTGTGAAATGTAAAGAATGCATATTATAACAATATAATATGACAGCACTGGCAAGCTTTACAACGAAATACAATACCGAAATATTCACAAGGCACTTGGGAACAGGAGGTGGTCTAATCTTAATTGCTGGAGTTGTTAGTATTTATCTCTCGTCTTTTGTGCTTGGTTAATGTAAATATTTAACATTAGCTTATTCGATAACTTAATCCCTCGGTATTGACTCCCAGAAGGCAGTCACCCTTAAACGTACCTCAAGAAACCAGTCTGAACTTTATACTTAAAAGACGATGTGCACTTTAGAACGACAAGGCGAGAAACAACCTCCGTCATGCACCGATATTCGATACCTTTCTGTGAGTGTACAGTTTTGAGCAAAACACTGGTGTCCTTGCCCAGCCCCATCCCTCCTCGCCATCCATCTTATACAAAACGAAATCATGGATCAAGAGAAGCCACAACAAGAAAGCACCGATTTGATTGGTCAGTAATAAAAGGTTCTACAAACTTTCAGAATCATATTCTTCTGTAATCAATGTTCTATATTTTAAATGTTGGGCTAAGTCAGTCTGATTTTATTCATTATAAATCAGTACTTTAAAAAATGTTCTCATTTTTCTGATTATCATTTCTGTCGTCTGTCAGATCCAGTCAACAACATCCGTGTCCAACCAACGACCAAGGGAAGCAACTGGCAATCTTTCTTCCACATACACTCTGACCGAGTTTGCGACTTGTGCACACGCCGACAGTTTGCTCTCTGAAGATAACAACATGCGCTCACCATTATCAGGCAAAGTTTTTAGCCACACAGCAAACTTTCAGAATCATATTCTTATGTAAACAACCTTGGGCGTTTTTTTTTTTTTATTTCTGGGCATGTACCTAAACTAATTGTTAATCGTTCGATGTTTCATCTTACGGATTAATACCATTTCATAATTAAACTATATAACAGTTAAAATGTTTTCACCTTTACGGAAAAATATATGTATTGCACAAAAATTGAAATATAGATTGGAGTATACCAATAATTGGCCTTGCATTCGGCTATCAAACAATTTTATTTATTCCTTTGCATTAGGTGGTACACTGGTTTCAAGGCTAGGCTGAAAGCGAGCCTCACAGAAGTCATTACACCACTTTATGGTAATTCAAAATTTCAGATCAGGTTTTTTTTTCTCAGAAACAATGGCGCATTGATTTTGGAGTTTGTGCGCGTAAATTGCTCTACAAACTCGGATAATATGAATTGTATCAGCCCAAATGAGTTTAAATGACCCATCATTGAGCTGAAATTATCTAGGAGTACTACCACCAACTCGAATACGACCAGACTTTGTGCGCTTTTATGCAATGACATCAATTTTCTTGGAACACTGTTAAATTTCCGCAATCATTTTTGCATCGACGCTGTCTGCAACAGCTTCATAAATTTGTTTCAGGCGCTTCCCTCTCTCCTCTTACGCGGCGGTGTAATCGTAAATCCGCTGAAGAAAAATTAGTTCGGATGCCTTTGTTATATATATATATATATATATATATATATATATATATATATATATATATATATATATATATATATATATATATATATATATATATATATATATATATATATATGGTCATGAAACATATTGAATTAGCATTGACGTCGCTCGTTTCAGACGCAGTGACGAGTTATCTTTGTTTTTGTCTTTTCAGGGTGTTCTCTTTCCTGCACGATCTACTACAGTTTGTTTCTAGTTTTGTTTGCCTAAAAATTGGCCAAAGTTTCTTTTGTAAGGTCACTCCCAGATTCACCAACTTTTCAATGTGCACTCTGTTTCAGAGAGTTCGTACAACAGCTTTTGTGCTTCTTCAATGAGCTTGTATTAAGCATTCACACGATTCAATGATCTCAATTTTTTCGGTCGAACGTTTGCGATCCCATTCTTTTAGAAGCTGTAGGCACCCATTTGCAACTTCCATGAATTACGTCAATATATTTTCCAAATTATGAGTTTCACTGCCACTCATCAGTTGCATATAAACAACCACTGACAATCTCTTTAATATTATAATATTTCACAACTCTACTATAGTTTCCTCTTTCCACTAGCATAAATTCATCAATGTACATCTAACACCGAGGTTATATACACGCTTATCAGAACTGCTTTATTGATTAATTAGCAGTAGGCTTGAATAAATTGATTGCTACAATAAACTTACCCGAGTACATATCTCTCTGCATGACTTTCGTTTTTGCAATCACTGCAGACTAGAGGATTATGAGAGTGGCCGTTTGCTACCCTAGGGGAATACAGACAGTCGTGCGAGACTAACCCCAGGACTGACTCACTCATGCGTCGAGTGTGTTTGCACCCCTTGCTGGACAAAAAAGTGATCAATCATATATGGATCTTGTGAGAGCTAGCTTATTATGGGGGTTAGAGGCGAGAATGGATATCAGGGTTCTCATGGTAATAAATAAAGTAAAGAAAAAATGCTACTTCATACTGCTTGGTACGATCAATGTCAAACGTATGATACATGATACCGTTAATGGCAATATCATAACGTTCACTATTATCCCTATGATACGATTAACAAGGAACCTATCTAAGAAATTAAATGAAGCTTCTTTGGTGTGATCGTAGGTTTTTGTGGCTACGTCGCTATCGGCTGTTTGTGAAATTAAGAGTACTTTGGACACATAGGTTGAGCGTATCAAAACATTGCTAAAATCAACACCAGTTCTGATAGCAGAGTCTACATAAATTTTGTTGGCCATGTCAGTGTTCGACACTGGATCGCCAATATTATTAATCTGAAATGTGGCCGAATTCATAACACCACTTAGCAGTGGTGTGAATTTAATGACAGCACTGATGCCATTGATTGAACTGACAATATAAATTTTGGTTGCGGCAGCGGTGTTCGGCATTAGATCACGAACTATTGTTAATCCTGAATGTGAATGCATTCATGGAACCGACAAACAATATTGTGAATTTATTGACATGAATTTTGTCCTTATTGGTTGTATGTTGTATTTTCTTTGTTGTATTAGGGGCATATATTTAGTAATTACTTTATTTGGTATCTTACAAAGGTTTCTACCTGTTGCAAACTGGTCTCACAATTCTTGCCAATATGAGTTAATTTTTATCCGAATAATACTGTTTATGGTAAAATTTAATATTTTTTTAATAAAAAAAACTTTGTTCGTTTGTGTTGTTTTTAGCCTCTCTATCCGCCTTTGCATTACCTGGGATTTATGATGTTGGCTGAAATCCATACGAATTCAATACGATATTTTCTCGCTCTATTTCTTTTATCAAGTCTCGTGTATGAGTTATCATAGTTTACCTACATGTAAAACCAGATTATATAAAAGGACATCCGTTTCTGAAATTATCGGTGTTGAATATCTGCATGACCTGTGTGACCTTTAGTATATATCACGGTCTACCTAGGTGGACGGATGTTTATTCAACTGACACTAATCCGGTGTTTGATCTGTGGACAAACGCCGCGAGCAAAAAGCTAGCCAGACGTAGTCGCCAAAAAGGTCTTTGTGCAGAACAGGGCTTGGTAAATTACATATGGGTGCTAATCCTTTAGTAGGCCATCAAAAGAGCCATTTGTAATAAAATGGTAGGCAACTTATATTGACAGTTCCGCTGATTTACAACTTAGTCCACCGCATCCAATCAGAATTAAGCTAGTGGGTGGGCATACCTCAAAGTTTCGAGGATATTAAACTGACTCCATCCCAAAATTATTTAGTAGACCGAGGCAGATTATTAGGTGATTGCACGATTAAAGGCTACTCAGAGATACGCACTCGTAAATGTGGCGTGAATCGCAGGGAAAAGATTGGAAAAAAGAAAGCTTCAGAAGGAAGCTTTCCGGGTGGGATAACTTCAGTTAGAAGGAGAGTCCCGAGAGTCTGAGAAAGAAGACTGAAGTAAGACTGTCGGTACAGTCAGGGTCGACGGATTGGAGTCGACGGTTCGACAAGGAAGTCGACGGAAAGGGAAGTGGAGGTGGAGAGGAAATTCGAGGGAGCAAAGGAGGAGTAGAAGTGTAGAGGAAAGTTGAAGGAGTAAAGGAGGAGTGCAGGAGAAATTTAGAGAGACAGATGAGTACAACCAAGGACAGGGCGAAATTCTCACACTGATTCAGATGATGAAATAGGCACCAAAGGGTCGAGCGATTAAGAAGCTCGCATGTTGAAGTTTTATTATTAATCAAATTGTTTTATTTAATTACACCCCTTTGTATTTTTGTATTTAATTGTTTAATTTCACCCTTTAGTACTTTTGTATTTAACTGTTGGCATTGCTGACTGGGGGCTCAGAACCATATTCACCTACTTAACTTCTGAACTATAATTGAGCCTGGGTGGGTGTCATACCTAAATAAATATTGGAAACACCCCACCTCATTTTCTTATAACCAAAACCATAAACGGGTATAAAATAATTATTTAAACCCCATAACACTCTAGGGTATAACTAAAAAACCCTACCGTAACACTGGCCGCTCCGTCCGGGATTTGAATTAGACTTAATGTATTAATTATTAGGAAGTAGTAGGGGAAGTTGTGAAATTTTCTATCCTGTTATTTTAATTTTATGATTTTGAAATTGTGTATGTTATATTTTGATATTTGCATGTGTGGTATATTTCATTTACTGGCGGTAATTGTGAGGCAGATATCGATCGAAATATCTTACCCGACCGAAGCTAGTCCTTCTTAACAGGTGAGTATTTGTTTAGTGAGTCGACACAGGGTATTAGTATTATCATAAAATGACTACGGAAAGGCAGATGGTGAAAGAGTATCGCGCCATGGGCAAGGACGATCTAGGTTACGAGGGAGATCGCCTGGCAACATTCATTGAGGAGAGAATCAAGGAATGGAAGGCCGAAAAAGCAGCTGAGAGAGAGAGAGAGAGAGAGAGAGAGAGAGAGAGAGAGAGAGAGAGAGAGAGAGAGAGAGAGAGAGAGAGAGAGAGAGAGAGAGAGAGAGAGAGAGAGAGAGAGAGAGAGAGAGAGAGAGAGAGAGAGAGAGAGAGAGAGAGAGAGAGAGAGAGAGAGAGAGAGAGAGAGAGAGAGAGAGAGAGAGAGAGAGAGAGAGAGAGAGAGAGAGAGTTGGCCAGGATAGCAGCGGATAGAGAGTTCCAGAAAGAGTTGGAACTGGCCAGGCTAGGCCACGCTCTCGAAATGGAAAAGATAAGGGTAGAAGCGAGATCAGCCGATAGGGACGACTCCAGTACGAATTCTGGAGTGAGCGTGCGACCGATTGTCGCCCAACGAATGGTACAGATAAGTATGCCACGTTTCAACGACAAGGAAGAGTCCATTGACGACTTCCTTGTGCAATTTGAGAAACTTGAGTGCGTTCATAAAATTCCCGACAACATTGGGCGATTAATGTCTCAGCCTTTTTGCAGGGTGGCGCTCGCGAAGTTTACCATAACTTATCCGCAGACGAGGCCGACGACTATAACGCACTGAAGAAGGCCCTTCTTTGCCATTATCGGTTAACCGCCGAAACGTACCGTAAACTTTTTCGGGAGTCGACGAAGAAGGTAACGGAAACTCACTCTCAATTCCACACTCGTGTTCGAGTGTTATTTGAGAAGTAGATGATGATGGCGGAAGTCGAACGACCGTATGACGGGTTACGCGAGGTTATACTCAAGGAGCATGTCCTGAGTACTTACCGTCGCGAGTTGACAGTCTTCCTAGCGGAAAGAGAGCATATGACTCTCGAAGAGATCGCTAGTATGGCGGAGAGATACAAGCAGGCGCACTCGAAGAGTGGGAGTCTGGGGGGTACTGCCCGACCCCGACCCACTGAGTCGTGTCAGGTGGTTGAGGGAGAACCGACTGTCCGTAACCGTCAGAGCGACGGGAAGGTGGGAGGTGGATCTACAGGTAAGGATGCCACCCATAGACCTGGACAGGCCTCAACTACGGGTCTTGCAGGACGGCGAGGGCCGCCGTTGTGTTACAACTGCAAGCGCCCGGGGCATTTTGCAAGGGACGGTCCCAAGGGCAGGCAGACCCAGGTGAATGCCGTTGCTCGAAAGAAGTGCGAGACGGAGGCCTGCTGTGCCCCAGCGAACCTCGCGTCTGCAACTGTCAAAGGAGAAGGTGCCACTCTCTTGTAAGACACGGGGTGTAGCGTTCCCGCCCTTGTCGACTTGAAATACGTGAAGCCTGAGGACTACACAGGGGAGGTAATCGAGGTTCAGTACGCGAACAGCGCGCGTGGTTCGTTGCCAGGAGCTGTCATTGACCTTGATTCACCATACGTGAAGGGGGAAATTGAGGCCGCGTGCACGGATGGGCTATCACATGACGTCATACTGGGATGTCGTTACGTGTTGCCGCAACCGAACCCCGAGACCTGTACACCGAAGCTGGTGAGTGCGGTAGAAACCAGGGCCCAGAGTCGTCAGACGAAACCGAAGCCGTTGCAAGTTACGTCAACACCGGTCAGCAACGTACTTCCGGCCGAGTTGAGAAAACTGCAGCAGGAAGACGTCACTCTAGCGCAGTTGCATAAACACGCTGAAGAGGGAACGGAGAAAGAAACTCCGAATGGCGCGGTGAAGTTGGTATACAAGAAGGGAATCTTGTATCGCCACGCCAGGAAGGGGAACGAACTCTTCAAGCAAGTGGTCGTGCCCAAGGAGAAGCGAGTTGAAGTGTTGAAACTCGCTCATGAGAGTCTCATGGGAGGACACATGGGAATTGCCAAGACGCGTGACCGTCTTGTTAAAGAATTCTACTGGCCAGGGGTCCAGGAAGACGTTAAGCGGTTCTGTCTGTCCTGTGACAAGTGTCAGAGAAAGGCACCGAAAACGGATCATCGACCCGTCCCCTTGGGGAGTACACCCATTATCGACGAACCATTTCGACGCTTCGCGATGGATCTGATCGGACCGATAAAACCCGCGTCGTCGAAAGGAAATCGGTATATTTTAACTGTCGTGGATTACGCTACCCGCTATCCGGAGGCTGTCGCGTTGCGTAAGATCGATTCAGAAACGGTCGCAGAGGCGCTGCTTGGAATTTGGTCGAGGGTCGGGGTGCCCGACGAGATCCTGACCGACCAAGGAACACAGTTCGTGAGTCACGTGATGGGGAAGGTGAACCGACTGATGTCGATTAAACACCTCACAACTATCCCGTATCACCCTCAATGTAACGGACTGGTCGAGCGGTTTAGCGGGACTTTAAAACACACGCTCAAGAAGTTGTGTGAAGGCCGCCCCAAAGACTGGGATCGGTATATTACGGCCATGCTTTTCGCATACCGGGAAGTACCACAGGCGAGTTTAGGGTTTTCTCCTTTTGAACTCCTGTATGGGAGGACCGTACGTGGTCCCGTCGCCGTACTGAGGCAGCTGTGGACGGACGAACATGCTGTTGAAGAGGTATGTACTACCTACCAGTACGTCGCAGACTTGCGAAACAAACTGGAAGATCGTACGGGAGAACCTCACACGAGCGAAGTCGCGTCAGGCGAGGTACTATAACAAGCTCGTGAAACCACGCCAGTATGACGTATGGGACAAGGTGTTGTTACTGTTGCCCCAAGAACACAACAAGTTGCAAGTTTCTTGGAGGGGACCGTACATCGTAACTGAGAAGGTTGGTGGTCAAACCTACCGGATACGGCTACCGAATAAGGAAAAGCTGTACCATGCTAATCTCCTGAAGAAGTACAGAGAAAGAGAGACTTTCAGCGATTTTGTCGTCGCCACGATCGTCACCGAGGATACCGAAGGCGATACGGAAGGTGCTAACACTGTTCCAAGCTGTCCATTAACTAGGGCTGAGATACGCTCGGACGTGAAGTGTGACCCCATGTTGACTGCGGAGCAGCGTGAAGAGGTAGAGACGTTGCTGGCAGGGTATTCCGATGTGCTTACGGAATTACCTTGGAGAACGTCACTTGTCGAATTTGGGTTGAAATTTGTAGATGACCGGACCATTCAGCGGAAACCCTACCCTTTGCCCCACGCGAAACGACAAGTGGTGAGAGAAGAGATCGAGCAGATGATTGCTCTGGGAGTAATCGAACCCGCCGATTCTCCTTACAGCTCTCCTGTAGTCTTGGTACAGAAAAAGGATGGCACTCATCGCTTCTGTGTCGATTACAGGAAGCTGAACCAGGTTACAGAATTTCAAGTTGAAATGCTACCTGACCCTGAACATATCTTCGCTTCTGTCTCAAAAGCGAAGTATTTTTCGAAGTTGGATTTGTCCAAGGGCTATTGACAAATTCCGGTAAGGGAAGAGGATAGAGCAAAACTCGCCTTTGCTACTTCCGACGGGACCTATCAATGGTTGGTCATGCCGTTCGGAGTCCAAAATGTACCCAGCGTCTTCATTCGAATGATGCGTAAGTTGTTGGAACCCTTGCGTGACAACTTCATGGATGATCTCTTGCTAGCTACGGAGACTTGGGCTGAGCACCTCACTCTACTAGCAGACGTTCTGGAACGGCTACGTCAAGAGGGATTGACGGCCCGCCCTTCCAAATGTCACCTTGGATTTCGGACTTTAGACTATCTGGGACACACCCTGAGTCAAGGCACACTGTCCCCAGAGAGGTCAAAAGTAGAGCAGCTGAGAAACGCTGTACGTCCCACCACGAAGACTGAGGTGAGGTCATTCATGGGATTGGCCGGGTATTACCGGAGGAATGTGCCCAATTTCAACGCAATTGCGGAGCCGTTGTCTGATTTGACCAGGAAATGGGCTCCGAGTAACGTTATTTGGACGGATGCGTGCGAGCAAGCTTTCCTGACACTGAAGGATAGGCTGACATCCGACGCTGTTGTCCGCCTACCAGACTTGTCCAACGACTTCGTCTTGCGCACTGACGCGTGTGACACCGGCTTAGGAGCAGTACTCCTGCAAGAGCACGATGGGACGCTTTTTCCCGTCGCGTACGGCAGCCGGAAACTGTCTAAGGTCGAGAGGAACTACTCCGTATCGGAGAGGGAATGCCTTGGAATCGTGTTCGGAATATCACGGTTCGAGCGTTACTTATACGGGCGGAAGTTCGTATTGGAGACCGACCACCAACCCCTCGCCTACCTCGCGCAGGCGAAATTGTCAAATGGACGCTTGATGCGTTGGTCGCTGTTCTTTCAGCAGTATCAGATGCAAAACAGATATGTGAAAGGAACGGAAAACGTAGGCGCTGATTTCATGAGCCGAAGAGCTGATATGGCGTAGATTATACAGTAGATAATCGTATGTTGTGCATGTATTCGTGTTTGTAGTCAGTTTGTAGTTTTATTAGTATTATTTTTCCTTATATTGTTACGCGTAGTAATGCCTATTTGCAATCGGTGCAAGTATGATGGAGTAAAATCCCGATTTTATTCTCAATCGTGTTGGAGTGTCACGGTCAACTTAGGTGGACGGATGTTTATTCAACTGACACTAATCCGGTGTTTGATCTGTGGACAAACGCCGCGAGCAAAAAGCTAGCCAGACGTAGTCGCCAAAAAGGTCTTTGTGCAGAATAGGGCTTGGTAAATTACACCTGGGTACTAATCCTTTAATAGGCCATCAAAAGAGGCATTTGTAATAAAATGGTAGGCAACTTATATTGACAGTTCCGCTGATTTACAACTTAGTCCACCGCATCCAATTAGAATTAAGCTAGTGGGTGGGCATACCTCAAAGTTTCGAGGATATTAAACTGACTCCATCCCAAAATTATTTAGTAGACCGAGGCAGATTACTAGGTGATTGCATGATTAAAGGCTACTCAGAGATACGCATTCGTAAATTTGGCGTGAATCGCAGGGAAAAGATTGGAACAAAGAAAGCTTCAGAAGGAAGCTTTCCGGGTGGGATAACTTCAGTTAGAAGGAGAGTCCCGAGAGTCTGAGAAAGAAGACTGAAGTAAGACTGTCGGTACAGTCAGGGTCGACGGATTGGAGTCGATGGTTCGACAAGGAAGTCGACGGAAAGGGAAGTGGAGGTGGAGAGGAAATTCGAGGAGCAAAGAAGGAGTAGAAGTGGAGAGGAAAGTTGAAGGAGTAAAGGAGGAGTACAGGAGAAATTTAGAGAGACAGATGAGTACAACCAAGGACAGGGCGAAATTCTCACACTGATTCAGATGATGAAATAGGCACCAAAGGGTCAAGCGATTGGGAAGCTCGCATGTTGAAGTTTTATTATTAATTAAATTGTTTTATTTAATTCCACCCCTTTGTACTTTTGTATTTAATTGTTTAATTTCACTCTTTAGTACTTTTGTATTTAACTGTCGGCATTGCTGACTGGGGGCTCAGAACCATATTCACCTACTTAACTTCTGAACCATAATTGAGCCTGGGTGGGTGTCATACCTAAATAAATATTGGAAACACCCCACCCCATTTTCTTATAACCAAAACCATAAACGGGTATAAAATAATTATTTAAACCCCATAACACTCTAGGGTATAACTAAAAAAACCCTCTCGTAACAGTATAGTATCCAGTAGCTATCACAAAGATGAGTCAGTATGCAGATAACGATTTCAAATTAAAGTCGTCATCACAATGAAACGTTGATGCCTTTTCTAAAGCTTAAAGTGTATTTGGCACTAACATTCCGTAAAACCACATACATACATTCTGCGATAGGGCATAAAATACATCAAACAAAACTACGATTCTAAAGCCTATTCGTAAAAAAAATTTAATTGTTTCTTCTGCAGATTGTTATAGACAGTAAACAGGCAAACAGCTGATTTCTGATTTTATATCTCTGGTACTTTACTTACTCCGTCACCTACCCCCCACGTCGCGATTTACCGTGCCTTCCTCACTTACGCTGAAACAAACATGTACCATGCATGTCTTTTAGCTGGGTTTCGTGTGGACATGTACTTTTGATATCATTATTTATCTCTTGATTTTTGTTACTTTCATTGCTAAAAAATAAAAATAAAAAAGTCAATAACGCCAACCATAACATCGCTACGAGGTTAGTTCGCACTGTTACTTCGCCGTTAACATTCGTGATTATGAAATGTTCGTTTATGTACTAGTGCGTGTCATTTTTGTCAGATTACCCTCTCTGCTGCTGTAATTAAATCAGTTATATCAATAATGATTGGCGAAGCTCATTCAGCAAGGTTAGGTCGGCAGCGAGTAGAAGCAATTAAGAAACATATACCTGTCCGTGATTCTGTCAAACAACAATTACAAATGCGTCAACAAACACAAGAAGAATTTACAGAATCCGCAGAACAATTGTTTAAACCTATCACGAAGACTATTGAATGTATTATTCCTGCGTTAAAAGAAACAGGTAAACAATCTAAAAAATAGCTGAGCGAACTAAAAAAAAAAACGAAAAAAAAATTCTACCAGAACTTGCTGCTGAAATAGCTGCGGTTCAGCCAACTCAAGAAACAGATTAAAAGGAAGATGATGATACTAAAAAAGAATTAGAAGGAGCTTAAGCTAAAATTAAATTACATGATAAATTTCATGATGTTTCCATGAGAGCATTGCAAAGTTAGCGTAGATAAATGAGCTAAAACCGCTTTTTATCTTATGATGAACGAAGATTTTTAAGCTCGAGTATGCTGATGAGATTATATGTCGCGAGCAATAGTACAAATGGAGTTTTCGTTTACGCTTTAATGTTGACCAAGCCAGAAGTAAAGACACGAGATATGCTACTTACAATACAATAAAGTTATAAAAATATTACATTGGCTTTCCATGAAATACAAAAAGAATCGCAACAAGAACCAGAAAAATCAATAAATGAATATTTTAAACCCGGGAGTATTAACACAATCCAAAATGCATCCTATACAGTATATATTGCATCAAGATATGAATCACGACATACATATTTAAAATTTAAGTACGTTGAATTTTTTAAACTCGATGACTGGATTGCTGCTATATATTTCGTTTCTATAAATATCGATGAAATAGATGATCGTGGTGATTATAATGAGTTTAGAGAAAATGTAATGAAACGAATAAAATCTTCGCAGGAGAAAAAAGACCTAGCGAACCAGCTCAATATAGCGAACCAGCTAAACATCAAGGTATTCTTGGTTCTCTTTTTTTCTTTTGATGAAACAAATTGGAAGGGGTCTCGTTACTCGACCCGGTAAGTTCGTAGCTGACGTAAATAGAACTTCTGGTTGGTGGGAAACGAGCCGGTAATAATTTTCCAGAAATCATCAACGAAGTCTCATCTATTTGTCAACGATTATTTACCAGCGACGATAATCACAGTGGTCTAAAGCGCTGTCCGTGACGGATCATCTCACCTGTCCTCGTGGGTTCCAGTCTAGGATTCAGCGAATGTGGATATGTGTGAAAGCTTCCCAGTAGCTTCTCGTGGGTCGGTGGTTCTTTCCGGTGATTTCCCGGTTTCTTCCTCCACCACTAATACTGGCCGCCATGTATAGCCTACCGTGTGTTGAAAAATGGCGCTAAGCCTCACAACAACAACAACAATATAGCAACTAAAAGGTCTAACCACTAAGTCACTGATTAAACAGTTAGATATTATTATTATTATAATAGATGATAACATACGTTGCTCAGCATTGACCAACCATGGTCAGGGTGGTAAATTCAAGATTACCTGTATACAAGAAATTCTACTCAGATGGACTCGGTGATGTTGTTAGGGGTTTGTTTGGAATAATCACCCCGAAAGCAGTACCTATTGCAAAGCAATTAGGCATGAAAGCTATTGACGTTGTTCGTGAAAAAAGATATTAGTACTGTTGGTAGTGTTGCTGGTAAAGCATTTTCTCCAATCAAGGTTAGACTAGCACGATAAATATGCAGGTCACATGTGGTTCAACCGCAGCCGGTGAAACTGGCCAGCACTGAAGTGATGCCTGCAAGTGTTAATAAAATAATAAATAAACTAGCAGCGATGACTTCGTCATTGTCTGATGAAAAGTAAAAAAATATAGTAGCAAGTCTGATGGCAGGAAATGGTCTCCGTATTAAACGATGACCCATAACATAACATCTTCAAACTTGTATCTGATTCCGCATTTGACATGGACGCACCGGTTCTCAAGGATGAGTGTGCGTGATCATCAATATTATTCTGATGACGCTCGAATTCCAGAGCAGCGTGGACGAATTGAATTACAAGTTCAAGATACGAGTAGATATTTCTTACTGAAGCATTTATTGAAGTTGAAGGTAAACAGTTTAAAGCGGATAATACTGAATACGATAACATTGTTGGTTTTGGTTTTGTCAATAATAGTATCATGATATTGTTTGGCAGTACCTCGTACATGATTGACAAAAAAAAAAAAAATTTGAATCAATTCAAAAAGATGTTGACGTTGCAACGACAATACTTGGTTTTGCGAGATAAAGAGATGGTTATTCAAGATCAGTTGGTACTTCAATGATGTTTACCAAGGATACTTCTGATAGTCCAAGGCATACAAATGTAACTATAGGTAATGTGAGAAACGCCGCAGGAACCGCATACACTCAAGCAAGATTATCAATGAATGCAAACTTCAACTTAGGATTTGCATCACGTATAGCAATGCTCAAGGACAGTATGTTTTCATGTGCAATTACACTTTCACATATATTTGGATCCTGCTGAAATGTTAGAAAAGTTATTGTGATTTGGATTTTTAACCTAGTTTTAAAAATGTTTCATTCAAAACTGCTATGATGTCTCCAGTCACATTATTCTGACACCAAACCAACTGGTCCTAACACAGACCTGAGAGCCTAGTGAGGTAGCAGTTAGTACTGTTTTTATGTCTTTGGTATGACTTGGCTTGGGTTTGTTTTGAACACACGATCTCCCACATCTGAGGTGAACGCTCTAACCACTAGGCTACCAGAGCGGTCCTGTTTTAATGGAAAAGATAAGGCATCTTATCTATTCTCTTAGGTTTCTCTAAAAACACTTTACCGTCTTGACTCTAGAAGAATTTTTCCTTGCAATTAGAAATCAGGTAGTTTTGTAGTTTTATATATCCAGTAGTAAATTCATCTCCTTCTGACTGAAAGGTCATTATCTATGACGAGGAACAAAATGATACAAAGGGTACTGAATTACCTTACAACAAATAGTACAGAAGGACTCTGCCTACAAAATGATGGGGAAGTGAAAAAAATGAAGGATATAATTTATTTAAATTTATTTTAAAAACAAGATTTTGACAAAAATCATGTGATAACTTGGGAAAATAATATATATATATATATATATATATATATATATATATATATATATATATATATATATACATATACATATATATATATATATATATATATATATATATATATATATATATATATATATATATATATATATAATTTTTCATTTTTGATATAAAACATTTTTTAAACAAATGTTTCGACACTAATGCATGCTATTCCTAATGCTGGGAAAAATTTACGGAGAAATCACTGGAAGGATGTAAAAATCATAATCATGTTAGGACATAAACTGAGGAAAAACTATAGATGCAAATAAAACAAAGAGAAATGCTGCAGTTTTTATTTATTACATACAATATTTTACTATATTCAGTTCCTTACCATAGTCAACAAAAAATATGACAGATTTAACAAATTATTTAAATTAAGTGTTTAAATATATCATGATTATGTATAAAGTATAATTTTCTTCATTGAACCAAAAGTAGTATAACTCTTTTATAAATACTCCATTTGTCTTTTTCAGCTAACTATACAAACCATCAAACCTGGATCAGACTATTTCCAAACAATGCATTAGTAATATTAATCATTATCACATAGAAATCCAACATGCCATGAACATAAAAAGAAATACAATAAAGTAGAGTTGCTAAAGAACAGACACTCTACTAGCTGAAAAGAATTTGCATGACTTCAAGATAAAACATTTAATCCTTTTTAACTGTGCAGGTTTTGAAACTATCTTTGATATTTTTCAGCAATAACTAGATTTCTAAATATACTACTGCGGTGGCTGTATGAATGTCAAATTGACACATTTTAGTTTGGAATCAAACAAATATCATTAGATGTCTTTGGTTAAAATCCCATGTCAATATGACCATCCATTCACAAGAAGTGGCAGCAATATGATTTTCATAGAAGCTTTCATGGCAGACATATTGAATGCAAAACTAGCATTATTTTCATCTGAGACAAGCAAGGTACCATACAAAGTCTTGGTGAAAATCCCATGTTGATATAGTTGTTCTTTTCAGAAGGAAACCTACCATGCTGATATGGTCATCTACTCAGAAGGAAAACCCCATTTTGAAATTGCTTTCAAGATGGCTGCCATTGTGGTTATACTGAATGTCAACCTGGCACCATTTTCATATAGGACTGAACAGACATAAAAACCATATGTTGATATGGCTTTCTTTACAGGAGGAGAGCAAGATTTTCAAGATCACCACAGTGATGGCAATAAAGGACCTTAGATCAGCAACAGTTTCATTTACAACTGATTAGACATCATAAGAAGACTTTAGTGGAAATCTCCATGCTTATCTAGAAAGTGGTGGTAACAAGAATTTGAAGATGGTTGTTGCAGTAGCCATATTAGATGTCTGAGTGGTACCATTTTCATTTAGGACCAACTAGACATTATAAGAAGTCTTTTAGTGAAAATTCCATGTAGATATGACCTTCCATCCAGATGGAATAGTGACAGCAAAATTTTCAGAATCGCTGATATGGTGGCTAGACTGAATATCGGAGTAGTGTCATGTTTTAATTTTGACTTTGGGATAAATATGTCTGTAAAGTTTCATGGCAATTCTCCAAGTATTTTATCTGGGGTAGTGATAGCAAACTTGTGCTAATGCAATGATGGATAAACCAATGGACTATGATCAAAGACTATCCCATAAGCTCCTCTGGGCAATGACCAGTAGAGATAAAGAATTTAAGGCATAGTTTCATTACACAAAACTTTCATGCAGACTTGGATTATACGAATATAAAATACATGATAGAATAATACAAAATTTAAGTCGTGTTATAACAAAAAAATACAAGAATAAATGTCTGACTTGCATGAGATTATAATGCTAAACTAGAACTGAGAGTGATTAGTGAATTGGAATGGCATGCTCACTATAATTTGCTTGGTGGGGTATTAGGCATAATAACTAAATTCGAAAAAAGTTTGCAGATGGACAATCAAGGGCCATGCCATAACACTTCTATATGATGATGCAGAATTCTGGAAATCAAATTATTCTTAAATTTCATTAATATAAAGTGTATACCAACTTTCCCTGAAATACAACATATCTTAGGAAAGTTATGCTGCAGTAAGCAAAGTTAGAAAAATGCATAATTAAGGGTTGTAATAAAACCAAAGTCAGAAATATAACAGTAAGGGGCCATAACTCCTTTTAATAATCTCTTTGAATACCGAATACCGGTAAATTCACTCTTGGTCTCACACTGATCTTAAACCATGTGCAAACCCTGGGTGAAATTCATGAAATTTTGGTTAACTTGTATTGTAGAAACAAAAGTTTGGATGATGAGTAATCTGGTGGCTGTAATTTTTCTAAATGGCCTATCCCCAAATAAGACACGTGTAAGTTTATGTTCAAACCAAATTACATCAAAATATGTTGATAGGTTCTTGAACTGATTACAAGCAACATTCCATATGAAGATAGAAGGTCAGTTGTCATGGGCCATAACTCTATCTACGCTACAGCTGATGAAAAAAATAAAGGCTAATCCTGGATTATAAAGCATATCTACATACCCACTTGCATCATATACTGAATGGTTCCAGAGGTCTGCTGGTTACAATGAATGGCTTTTGTAGGGAATGAATAGTCATGGAAAAACGGTAATTCCTCACTCAAAGTTGGACTCAAAAGGATGAAACCTTTAAATGACACATAACTGACCTAAAGAATGGCACTCATCTATGTGCATGTTTTGCAAAACTGTGCTGGTCATAACCAGCAATGTTTACAAAGATATGAAATTGTCAAGGGCCATAATTCTGCTGAAACTGGAGCTAATGGGACAGGACAAAACCAATAAAAGACACATCTAAATTTGTAAGGCAATGCACACAGTAGAGTGCATCAGAATATATTGAATGGTAGTTGTAAGTTATAAGGATCTGCTTAGTGGATATGCAAAAATGGAAAAAGGGAAAATACTCTGCCAAATTGAATTATAAAAGATAAAACCTTTAAAAGAGCCATCAACATGTAGTTAGCAATTCATTTACTAAACAACACTTAGTTTTGTGCAAGGACTGCCAAGCCATGCTTGTTACAAGAAGTGTGAATGGATAGACAGATGGAATAGGTGATTACTAAAGAATCTCAGTACAGTACCCAAATAAATACAAGTAACAAACAGTTACATATGTATTTACCGCTATATAAATTTAAAAAAAATAAACTAAGGTACATCTATCAATATAATTCATTTAAAAAAATCATTAACATCACAGACATTTCATAGACCTTGACTATCCTCTAATAGCATCTGCCAGATGATTCCCAAGTTCTGATATGTCATATCTATTGCACATGTATTTTAAGTCTGATGTATCAAGTTTGAAGAATAAGGGAATTGTGTACTTTCAATGAAATAAACTTTTCAATATTGCTAGATTGTGTAATTATATTATGTTACATCTAGATTGGTTCTTTGTGTCAGAAGAATTGGGCCCAGAGTCACACCTTTGAAAAAAAAAATGTACCATGTGCCCAGTCTTCAAACTCACACCATCTACAGGATTATTTATGTGGATGATTTCCACTTCAAATTAAACTAAAGTCAAATATCAAGACATTGAAATATGTATTTCAAACTTTAATTAAGACTAAATTAAGCCTCTGATATTATGTTAACTTTAAAACAAAAACAAAACTGTAAATTTATGTAGTCATACCTATCCAAATTGTCATCTTTACTTGGTGATCACATATTTACAACAGACATTTAAATTCCCCATCTGAAAACTTCTTTTCCTGTATGTGGCACACTTTTTCCTAACTAAAAAATGATTTCTCCTGGCATCTATTTGCAGCATTTCATCATTGTTTAGATAAAGGAATAGCATGTGAATAATGGGTAAAATTATTTTATCTTGCTTGTACTCACCATACTTCAGTAATAATCACAGTTTAATTCAGAGGTGTCACTATGTGAAATTTGAAATCAGCTTTTATCATTAAGGTGAAGGGTCAAAGCAATTAGTTTCATGGATGGGGGGGTAGTTGTGTTATTACAGCAGAAATTAAGTTACCTTTCATTCCATGTTGACAGGTATAATTAGGTATCTTCATTAATTTTCCTGCAAATTAAATTTATCACTAAAGAAAAAAGTTTTTCTTGAAGAGATCTGAGATACATCCCTTTTCATTAGGGTCAGGTTTTGTCAATATTAAAACATATTCAAAACTTGTCTTTAAAAGCGGATACAATTTCAGTTCAAGGGTCACAAAAAATACTCCTATGCTGCTTCTTTTGATTTCCTGTTTGTCACAGGCTTGTCACATAAGCTTGCTCTTATTTCATCTTGCTGACTCAGCTACTGACTAATCCTGATACTGTTTTAAGTCTTGAACAAATTAAGATGACTGGATAGTTTAAGCCTGTGATGATTCCACTCAAAGGATCAATTATAGTGAACAGGATGTAACAATCTTATGCATCACATAAATTTGGGAGAGAAAAACATGTATGTGTAGATTATGAATCTTTAGTACAGTGCACAAAAACAATCCTGATAACATAATACTTAATAATAATACTTAATAATAATAATAATAATAATAATAATAATAATAATAATAATAATAAAAACCACTAATAATATAGAATAAAGTAACAAGAGCAATAATAATAATGATATTCAGTACATGGTATCTGTTAAAAAAACAAATTTAAAAGATAAACTAGTGTACAGACGGTCATCTCATTGCAACAGCCAATTTTGCCTATTCCCATCAACGACCATTTGTGATTAGTTTGATTGTAGTTATCAAAGTTTAAGAATTACAACTTAGCTATGATATTGCAACCTTGACATAACCAAGTCTATGATATGATCCTATACTTTACAATGGAACAAATAAAAATTATTGTAGAAGGCAAAAAGATGACTGTTGTTACACTCTACTACCAAAGTAGAGATATGTTTTTTAGGAAGTTTGAGTAATGATAAAGTTATTAAACCTATATCACGTATATTAAATTGGTATGTTTATGCCAAATGTATTCTGTTTCACCATGGCAGATATTGAGAGGTTCTCGTTTTAATTTGTTTTCCAAATAAAGCTTGCTATGCTATATATGACATGTTATTCAATGCATACCATACTTACTATGATGTTTACATTTCCAACTTAAACAGTCATTATATGGCACATGGAATAAAAAGAGGCTAAAAAATAGAAATAGTTAACAGCTGAGCTAATATGGTGAATGATTTAAAAGAAAATGTCAGATAAGAAGGTAAACAATATTTATACACATATCTACAATTATATGGAGCAATTATGGTATTAAATGAAAGGGCTATTTAACTTCTTTCAGTATATGTATTAAGTAACATTTTCAACAATTTTGATAGGAGGATGAAAAAACACCCAGCTGCTATGTTGATATATATGGACTTATATTTGTACCCCATCCACAAAGTAGGGTACTAATATTAGTACTAATTATGATTAAGCAGACCAATGTGTTTTTCATGGCAATCTTTCTTGCAGTTTAGGTGGAGTGCCAATAACAGGCAGGTGCTCATGGACAATGGTCACTGATGGAGTGAATGCCATTTTGAAAGTTCTTTCAGTCTATGACCAGAAGATATCATGATAAAATGCTAGCCAGCTTGTATGCAGGAAAATTTTTAACAAACAAGTAAAGTTATAGAAACTTTACTTCTGATAAATGGTTGGATATTATGTGAATTGTAGTGTTAAAATTCTTGGAATCTGCCCACTGAAAATTAACTCCTTTTTGCACTGGAATGTACTGGGCCTGGTTAGCATTGTGGAAGTGTGCTTGTTTTACACATCTTTGATTCAACGTTTAATACTGGGTACAAGCCCTGTGTTTTGACCCATCATGGGTTGTGGTTTCTTCCAGAAGCTCTAGTTTTCTCCATCTCACAGAATAACTCATTTCAGCATGTCATTGATAGTAAAAAAGCTTTTTCCATTTTGTTGGGATGTTAATACAAATATAGTTTCTGGCATGGTAATAGTAATATAGATCTGTTATCTTTAATGTACCAATTTATGTCAAGCTATCTGTGTACAAATCATTTACATTGCTCAAAATGTTTAATTTTTTTAGTGCCAAAAAGGTTTAATCACAAAACTTTTGACGTTGATAAGTTTTAAATACTTTATAATCATTAATATCCAAAGCTTTATTTCTAGACCCAAAATGTCTGTACCTGTAATCATAATTTCTGAAAATGAAATGTCTATATTTATGAAACCAATTTCTAGATATGTCTATATTTATAAGCATAATTTCTAGACATGAAATGTCTATATTTATAAACATAATTTCTAGACCAAAATGTCTATGTTTATAATCATAATTTTTTGACACAAAATGTCTATGTTTATAATCATAATTTTTTGACACAAAATGTCCATATCAATAATCATAATCATAATTTCTAGATACAAAATGTCTATATTTAAAAACATAATTTCTAGACACAAAACGTTTATATTTATAAACATAATTTCAAGAATGAAATGTCTATATTTACAAACATAATTTCTAGACATGAAATGTTTTGATTAATATAATTTTATATACATTCCTTGCTATCCCTAGTGATCCACCTTATCGTCTTCACAGATTTATCACACATAATGTTCAATGAAATGAAGAATAATTGTGTTGTAAGTTAACTTTTCCTGAATGAAAAATTAAGGAGTCACAAAATCACAGCTTGTCAACTACAAATGTCTTGGTCCTGAATCATGGCGATGGGAAGCAACTCAGCACTAGCTATCTACATAGTTCTCCAACTCTGGTAAATCAGAAATGGTCAACTGTTCCAAACTGCAATAAGGTAAATGGATACAAGTAACAAATATTAACAAGGACCTCAGTATCTTTTTAAATACTTCTAACAGGTTTATACAGTACATGTAATGTGCATTTACCCAGTGTCCCAAATTAAAGTATTTTCTGTATGTCAAAATACTGTGGAAGATAGATCATATTTGATTCTAATTTGGTAAAGTCCACTGTAGGTTACTGTGTCTAAAAAGCAAGAACTTCTGTTTTTTAGAGGACTTTTGATTTTATGAAAGGAATTTCTCAACTCAAATATGAACAGTCAGCTTTAATGTGATTTGAATTTACCTCTAATTAAAATAATTTAAAATCTTTTGTGTCACTTGTCATTACTGATTCACACAACTGTCTTTTTGATATGGCAGGTTACATTGTAAATATATCTCTGTCTAAAAGTGAAGTAGCTCTGTCTGAAATTAAAAGTGTCTCTGTCTAAAATGTGAGGCCCAGCATGGGAAAATATAATGTGTATGATGTTGGAATATTTTGGTTTGTACATTATCAATCTGAATTTGATTTATTTCTTTGCTTTTTATTACTAAAATGTTTTGCATGGTTATTTATAATTGTTTTATTTTTAATGGATTATGTTAACAAAAATTATAACTGATTATAGCCTTCATTAGAGATATAAGAATCCACAATATTGACATGTTAATCAGGAGTGACAGTCATATCTTTGATTAAAGACAACATATGGAAATATTGGTAAAGCAATTAGTGGTCACAATTCTTTATTTTATCTCAGTATACAATATAAGTACACCAAAGAGTTGGTACGATTAATCAGTTTAAAGGAATCTTCCAAATAAAGTTTTTAAATCCCTGTTGGACTAATTAAGCAGTTGTTTTCCTTGACAAACATGTTAACTTTCAAAAAAAAGAAAAAAGGAAAAAACAATGATGAAGAACAACTGCAGTTGTTTACCAGTAAGTTTATTGCTTCTATTTCTCTTTTTGACTTAGGAAATTCAACAACAATAAAGATTAGTGGCATCTGCTTCAGGTTTTTTGGATCATACTGTTGAGGACATTCCATGACAGTAAATATTAGTGACATTCATTTACAGGTTTTACAATAATGCTGCAGAGGGCATTCTATAACTGTACAATAAAATTTTGCCAAGGACTGTTGAAACACAACCCATTTTCTTAGGGGGATAGGGTAGTATATGTCTATTCCTGCTGAGGTGAGTCTTAATTTAATTGCTAAATTTCTTTTTCTTGAGCTATTATATTCAATGGCAAACCTGTCTGATCTCTCCACAGTTCATTGTCTTATATCTGTCATGTTTATTCCCTTTAGAGTGTATATGTGTTACTCTTTACATGGTTTCATAAGGTAAGCAAATTCACATAAATTACAAATTCATTACTAAATGAGTTTTACTGTTTTTATGATCTCTTCCTCTGTAATGGCAGATGCTGGAAAACTTTCTGTAACCACTGTGGGATAAATCTTGCAAATATGTTTTTGTTGCCAGAAAGAAACACAAAATTGTAACATATCTTTTGTAAATGTACCCAAGGAGTATATTTTAAAGCATTGAAAACAATAGTAAATTTTTAATTTTATGCAACTGTGTGTGTGTGTGCATAGGATAGTTTTATGCAACTGTGCTCAGATTATGGTTTATGTAACTGTGTGTGTACACAGAATGGTTTCTGTAATTGTGTGCAAAAGATGGTTTATGTAACTGTTTGTACACAGGATGGTTTATATAACTGTGTGCATAGGATGGTTTATGTAACTGTGTAAACATATGATGGTTTATTAAACTGTTTGTGTACATAAGATGGTTTATGTAACTGCTTGCATACATAGGAAGGTCAATGTAACTGTGTGTACACACAGGATGGTTTATTTAACTGTGTATGTACATTGGATGATGAGAAAAACAACGATAAAAGAATTTCTCAATGATAAAAGAATGTATAAAGAAAGATTACCTTTTCAACTGTTCATTTGACTCAGACACATCTTTCTTGAGATCAGACATATCTGAAGTCAAACTGTCCAGTCTGAAAACAATTGAAAATGAAAAATTAGAAAATAATTAGGGGCTGATCTGGGCTTGATATTATTCATTTGACAAACATCATTTTACAATGCAAATTTAATTAGGACAGTACCTTGGATTGAAAGACACTCAACTCTATGTGATATCAAGTTTTCTGGTAAAACTGATTGTTTTTAATGTGTTATTTAACTGTGTTTTTACTTTGAGCATAGGTGCTCACTCCTGCCCACACCCCCTACACCTCTAAAGATGTTTTGGCCAACATAATTTAACAGCTGACCATTATGTTTTCCCCACTCCCATTCTGCTGGTGCCACTGTCTTTGAGTAACATATGTTGGACCAGATGGAGCTTTTGTATGAATGTGAAAGGTGTTCATGCATAGATTCTACAAATCATATGTAGTCTGCTATGGTATCATGGTGGTTTGGAGAGAAAGTCATCATATCATAGTGGTTTTTTTTTGTTTTTTTTTAACAACTAGCCATACCTGACAAGACCAAAATATAAAGGTTTCCCACCCAGTTGTTTTGGAAGCCACATCATTGCTAGCTGAGTTACAACTTTAGCAGAGCATATCAGAAGAAACGATTGATCAACACTGGCTGGCTGTTCTGCAGAAAGAGCTGAAAAAAGGTCTTACCTATGTTTGCTATGTAAGCCAACCCATAACATAGTCACCACTGATAAAATTCTGACATAGCATGACATAAGACACTCCAACCATATTTGACTGAAATTAGCTCAGCCATCGAAGAGGTCAAATAGTTTTTCAACTTAGCCTGTGCAGATTGTTAAGTGTGTGTGATTTAGATTTTTAATGAAGCTTTAAAAATTTTTCAATCATATCTTAATGATGCCTGCAGTGTGGCAGTTGATAGTGATGTCTAGCAAGGAAGCATCAAGCTGCAAACATGTAGTATGATGTCCCACCCAGTAACATTATCCTGACACCAGGCCGACCAGTCCTAACACTAACTTCTTAATGCTGATTGCCGAGAGAGGCAGCTGTTAGTACCATTTTTTAAAGTTTCTGGTATGACTCGGCTGGGGTTTGAACCTGTGACCTCCCGCATTTGAGGCAGATACTTTAACCACTAGGCTACCAGAGCAGTTAAGTTTGTTAAGTGTAATTGGCATAAGATACAAACAATATGTGATGGCAGATCAGGGTTTGTGCTGTTATACATGTATGTATATACAGCAATGAAGTCAATATTAAAAATAAACATGTCTCATGTTTATACCTCAAGATTAAACTAAACCATAAAAATTGCTGGAAGAGAACATTTACTTTTTATGAGAAACCAATCTTGTGTATGTCTCGACCCTTACATTTCCATGGTCCTTGTAAGCCTTCCTGAAATTCAACTGTTATAAGATGCTTATTGTGTAATTTGTAGCATATTGTAATTAAAACAAGAGTAATTTTTGGATGACCTAATTTGTTGCGACAGAGCAAATTTGTAATATATTATGTTTCTCCAATAAAATGAGATTTATCATATAAACATTACTTTGTGCAAATGCCAAATCCAACCTCATTGAAAGACAAGAAAAACAGTTTTCATTTTATACAACATACAGATGAAGGGAAGCAACTTGTACATAGTGACCTCCCTTTATACCTACAACATGGCTATCCATATTCTGGATGTAACCAGTTCTAACTGGTGCAAAGCCTTTAACAGGATGCTCACACTGCAGGGAAGGATGAGAGGGATTCAGACAGACTATAATTTGCTGTCAAATATATTACCTAATAACATTATCATTAGGAGAACAGATAAATGGAGGATGTTTGGTATCCAAACCTATTCCTGTGTCAACCAGCCTGAACAACATTCCTGAACTTCTAATGTTAATTTAGCAAAAAGGAAGACAATATGTTGATACTCATGTGTGGTAAAACCCTGTGGAATCCCACATTCATAAGTTCCCCTGGCAAATTCAGCAAAAGTTTCAAATTTATGAGCAAGTCAGAGCTTTCATGAAGGGTGTATGATATTTGTCTGGACTGGTGGCATAATGAGATTCAGCTCCCTTTTGTGAGACCATGTCGTGCAAATAGAAACTAGAGAAAGCAGACTGGCCAACTATTTCCCAGTGTACCAATTTGAAATATTATACATGGTTGCCAGGCTAAAAGAAATTCCTTGCATATCATGTGCTGAGATCTTCATTAAGTTGTACCTGATCTTTTGATAAATCAGAGTCTGGTGATCAAACAGTTCCTTATAGCCAAGTAGCCAGCACTTGTATATCTTGCTTTCCTACCTGAAGAAAGAGGAACAGTCTTTTGAATGATTTTTCAGCAGCATGAGAGCTGCTATGGTTTTTTTGGGCACATCTTTTGATAAACTGAGCAGGTTGTTTTTCAAAAGAGGGGCTATCTAAATTATTTAACATTCTGAGCCCCTCATTTTCTGATTTATTTTCTTAATCAGAACAAACAGAGGGAAGGCCTATACCCATATTCCCTCCAAAATTATTGAAATTACATATATGGTTTGTGATTCTGGGTCTAGTAATGGGGAGACTAAGGTGATCAGTTTATTGTTCCACCTCGTTACAAGTAGGTCTCCTTGATAATGAGCTGACCAGCAATTTGTATCAAATATAGAATAGTTACCTGACACTGGGGTTAACAAAAGAGGCATTCCCAAACAATAAGGCAAAGGTCTGGCATTTCTGATCCTCCTTGCTTAAGAAAGTATATCAATATGACCGAGTTGTCTCATATTATCAGGACCATCTTTCTTTGGATTTATTCCACTTACTTGTGGGCAGCATTGAGAATGGCCTAGTTTCAAGTGGCTGTTATGAAGTGCCTTGTTTTGCAGGGTACCCTTGCAACTGATCATCACAAACTCCAGTAGCAAGTGCACTCCCCAACCCAATGAAGTGGCATCTGCACAGATTATTTCCAGTAGTGGACTTTCTAAGGTATTCCTACAGCTAATCAATCACTGTTCTACAAATGGAGTGTTTGATCTTGGTCAAGGCCATCATACAGATTGGGCTCCACTATGTCAGAAGAGTAACATGCAGAGGGTGCATGTAACAATGGCTGAGGTGTAACTGCACAGCCACTGCACTAAACTGGAAAAGAACTTGAAACTTCCTTATTGAAATAAACATTTTGTTAAGAACTCCAGACCTAGATAGGCCAAATGCTGATAAAGGATAAGATCTGACTTCTCTACACTGCTTATCCAGCTTAAACTGCAAATGCAGGAAACAAGGTTGTTCATGTCATGAACCAAACTTACCAAATGTTTTTTTGAGTCCATCTAAGCCACTAACACTAAGGATGATAATGTCCTGTCAGCAGGCATATTATGCAGTCCAATATTTTTCTGTGAAGACCAAAGTGTTTACACAGAAGCTGAATGGAAGATTATGGAATCGGTATACTATCACATGAAGCAAAGATATTTGCATTATGCCATATGAATTGGTATAAATGTATCAAAGTATACATTGGAGAGGTTGAGACTGATTGTATAGTTGTCATGTTACACTGAAAGATGGACAGATATTGCTATCTCCATCTTAAATTTTGTAGCAGAAATAAACTGATTTGGCCTGATGAAGTCTATCACAGGTCTAAATTTGCTATTAGAAGGAAAGATTCTGGAGTAGAAACTCTGGGAATGTGTTTTCTCCAATGCACGTTTTAAGAGAATAAAGCTCTATTTCCTTCATGGGATTTCTTTATAGTTATGTCATGAACAGGGACAGTGAAAGTGAAGAGACTCAAGTGAATGCAATACATATATCCAGTGAAATGTTTTGCAACACCCAATCATTATCCAGGAACAGGATAATCCACATTCTGGGTCTGCATTATTGGTAAATCACAGGAATCTGGTGCCCATGGGTGGGTCACTAGTGGGCAGGAAGAATAGAAAGTCACTTATAGCTGGTAGCAGACCATGGGTAGAAGAAACTCGCTATCCCTCTACCATGCCTGCTTGCTAGTTTGGGGCATATGAACACCTATAATTCACATGACCTTGAACCTTCTGCCATTGCTGATAGCCACATTTGCAGTTTCTCTGGCAATTATCACATCTTCTCTGATATGCTGTCTGATGGGGTCATGCAGCAATAGGAACTTGCTCTGAAAGATGAAGGGGTAATTCCTGTTTCTTTTCCTTTCTCACCCTCTCAATTCAATCCCTGAACAGAAGGGAATCACTTAAAGTGAGAGAGAGCATGTAGTTTCCACATGAGGTGGTTTGAGAAAAGAATGCAGGAATGCATTCCTTCTAATTAAATACCTTATATGATGCCATAAGGACATTTGCCATCATGTAGTATGCAGACCCTTAAGTACCTTAGTGATATGGGTCACTAACCATCATGTAGTATGCAGACCCTTAAGTACCTTAGTGATATGGGTCACTAACCATCATGTAGTATGCAGACCCTTAAGTACCTTAGTGATATGGGTCACTAACCATCATGTAATATGCAGACCCTTAAGTACCTTAGTGATATGGGTCACTAACCATCATGTAATATGCAGACCCTTAACTACCTTAGTGATATGGGTCACTAACCATCATGTAATATGCAGACCCTTAACTACCTTAGTGATATGGGTCATTAACCATCATGCAGTATGCAGACCCTTAAGTACCTTAGTGATATGGGTCACTAACCATCATGTAATATGCAGACCCTTAACTACCTTAGTGATATGGGTCACTAACCATCATGTAGTATGCAGACCCTTAACTACCTTAGTGATATGGGTCACTAACCATCATGTAGTATGCAGACCCTTAACTACCTTAGTGATATGGGTCACTAACCATCATGTAGTATGCAGACCCTTAACTACCTTAGTGATATGGGTCACTAACCATCATGTAGTATGCAGACCCTTAAGTACCTTAGTGATATGGGTCATTAACCATCATAAAGTATGCAGACCCTTAAGTACCTTAGTGATATGGGTCACTAACCATCATGTAGTATACAGACCTTTAACTACCTTAGTGATATGGGTCATTAACCATCATAAAGTATGCAGACCCTTAAGTACCTTAGTGATATGGGTCACTAACCATCATGTAGTATGCAGACCCTTAACTACCTTAGTGATATGGGTCATTAACCATCATATAGTATGCAGACCTTTAACTACCTTAGTGATATGGGTCATTAACCATCATGTAGTATGCAGACCCTTAACTACCTTAGTGATATGGGTCACTAACCATCATGTAGTATGCAGACCCTTAACTACCTTAGTGATATGGGTCACTAACCATCATGTAGTATGCAGACCTTTAACTACCTTAGTGATATGGGTCATTAACCATCATGCAGTATGCAGACCCTTAAGTACCTTAGTGATATGGTTCACTAACCATCATGTAATATGCAGACCCTTAACTACCTTAGTGATATGGGTCACTAACCATCATGTAGTATGCAGACCCTTAACTACCTTAGTGATATGGGTCACTAACCATCATGTAGTATGCAGACCCTTAACTACCTTAGTGATATGGGTCACTAACCATCATGTAGTATGCAGACCCTTAACTACCTTAGTGATATGGGTCACTAACCATCATGTAGTATGCAGACCCTTAACTACCTTAGTGATATGGGTCACTAACCATCATGTAGTATGCAGACCCTTAACTACCTTAGTGATATGGGTCACTAACCATCATGTAGTATGCAGACCCTTAACTACCTTAGTGATATGGGTCACTAACCATCATGTAGTATGCAGACCCTTAAGTACCTTAGTGATATGGGTCACTAACCATCATGTAGTATGCAGACACTTAACTACCTTTTTGATATGGGTCACTAACCATCATGTAGTATGCAGACCCTTAACTACCTTAGTGATATGGGTCACTAACCATCATGTATGCAGACCCTTAACTACCTTAGTGATATGGGTCACTAACCATCATGTAGTATGCAGACCCTTAACTACCTTAGTGATATGGGCCACTAACCATCATGTAGTATGCAGACCCTTAACTTCCTTTTGATATGGATCACTAACCATCATGTAGTATGCAGACCCTTAACTACCTTAGTGATACGGGTCACAAACCATCATGTAGTATGCAGACCATTAACTACCTTTTTGATATGGGTCACTAACCATCATGTAGTATGTAGACCCTTAACTACCTTAGTGATATGGGTCACTAACCATCATGTAGTATGCAGACACTTAACTTCCTTTTGATATGGATCACTAACCATCATGTAGTATGCAGACCCTTAACTACCTTAGTGATATGGATCACTAACCATCATGTAGTATGCAAACCCTTAAGTACCTTAGTGATATGGGTCACTAACCATCATGTAGTATGCAGACCCTTAACTACCTTAATGATCTGGGTCACTAACCATCATGTAGTATGCAGACCCTTAACTACCTTAATGATCTGGGTCACTAACCATCATGTAGTATGCAGACCCTTAACTACCTTAGTGATATGGGTCATTAACCATCATGTAGTATGCAGACCCTTAACTACCTTAGTGATATGGGTCACTAACCATTATGTAGTATGCAGACCCTTAACTACCTTAGTGATATGGGTCACTAACCATCACATCTGACCTATTCAGCTACACAAAACATTGATAGAGATGTGAGTAGACAGGAAGTTAACACAATGTTCCAAGCTAACTCTGATATGGAGTTTAACCCTTTCTGTTTACTTTATAATACAGTAAAGCATACATGATGAAAGTGAAAAACTCCTTCTCTAGAATTAGCAAATCTGGCTGATACATATCAATACACCAATGGGGTGATGCAACTGACTAACTGAAAAGAAAACTGTTTTGTCACCATGTCATGAACTTTATCTGAGGGATGCTCAGTAACCCCAAAAAGTTTGGAAGATTGGGGAAGATTCTGAATCACTGTCTCTCATCCTCCTCCATGCCTTGGACTTATATGGTGGAATGACTGTGGGAAGAGAAGGGCATTCTGATGGAGGTAAAATCTGGTATTTCTTCTAAAGACAGATTGAAGCTAACTAACATTCATTTCATGGCCAGATCAGAATGATTTTGGTATGTCCATCTCACCCCCATCATTGACTGGGAAAGGGGTGGGATAGGGACTGTCTTCTTGTATACTCAATAGTTCAGGGGCATAACATTTTACTGGGTAATGATAATAATGTGTATGTGATGATTCTCCCTATTGGACATACTATCAGTGACAGTTACAATGTGGAATGACAGTCCAGTGCAGCATGCACATTTATTTAACATTTATATTTTCTTGTAATAATCATTTATATGCCCACAAAACAACTTCTAGACAAATCATTACCACTATAGCTTTCTGTGTCCAAATCACTAAAGAATAACAAAAATATCACAATATATTCAATGAAGTCTGCTAGCGTGATTCATAACAGAATAGGATTGGTCATTAAGGGGATTGGTTCAATGAAATGCAGCGATTAAACATCTAGCCAGAACATGTTTTTTTTTTTTTATATCTATCTCTAATTGACCATGATGCTGCTTACACCATCTGTGGCTACAATAATTTGAAGAAGCAGACTGACCTACATAAGAATCAGCCTTACTGTGGAAAAGATATTCACGCAGTATTGCCACTTTTGCATTCTTTATTTTTACCTGCCAAAAATATATTGGTTGTGATTGGATGCCACATTATTATGTACTGACAGAAAAGAGCAGATAAGCAGTCAAGCACTGTTTATTTTGTTAACCAGTCAATGTTGTGTAATGAATGATGATCAGTGCACTTTCCAACACATTGTGGTCTTTTATCAAACAACAAAATAAAGCAAAATCATCAAGATTTGTAAATATATCACATACATGTCAAATAGCAGAAATAATCTTTTCACCTTATTATGGTTGAAACAGTGCCTTCCAAATTCCATGTCACCATAGTATCATGACAATGCCTTTCCATTAATTACTTCATAACTCTGGCAATCAAAGCTTTATTTCCAGGATAATTAAGATCTGTTTGTTTTTCATTAATTCTCATCAATGGTTATTATCAATTACTCAAGTGTTCACTTCAGTAAGTATCATGGGTGGTTCCTATCAATTACTCCAATGTGCTAACTTCAATAAGTGTTATGGGTGGTAACTATCAATTACTCCAATGTGTTAACTTCAATAAGTGTCATGGGTGGTTACTATCAATTACTCCAATGTGTTAACTTCAATAAGTGTCATGGGTGGTTACTATTATATACTCCAAGGTGTTAATATGCACTCTGACTGAAAGCACATGTTGCCAGATTTCCAATCAGACTAACTAATGGTAAGAACAAAGGAGCTGATTTCATGCTAAAACATCAAGTAACAGATAAGGCATCAAACAAATCACTTTCATATTCATTTTTCATTGCCTTTCACAGTATGATAAAATTAACATGTTTTATAAGCTTAGAAAATGAAGTATTTTATTCTCAGTCATCTGTTTCAACTTATGGGATTGACTTGTAAAAAGGTGCATTCTTCTTGTAAGATCTTTAATGATGAGAAACTAGCTTACAAACATGAAATAATGTTTCTCTGAACTATAATGCTACAGAGATTGTTCTGTTGTTGAGCATCATTTTCCAAATGTACACAATATAGTTATAAGTCTGACATAGCATTATTTGTAAAATCAACCTGATGTACCATGTAATATACAGTAAAGTCAATTCTTTTTAACATTTTTACTAGCAATGCAACATTTACATATGAAAATCATCTACATTTCAAGATAAGAATTCACTTGGAAAATGGTTTGGTAAAGGATTCTCTTAAGAAGAGATTTGGAAATAGCTTACAACGAACTTGTAACACTTAAAAAATTTAGCTAGAACATTTTCAGACTTGGGAATGCTTATATTAAAGGAAATATTAACAAGTTCAAATGAAAAGGAGGCAACACTTAAGAGGTGTATAATTATAACTAAATATGTTATGAATGCATTTTATTTCTGTGTTACTAAAATCCCAAATTATTATTGATAAGTTATCAGTTAGTAGTGAAATAAAAAAGATTTCAGCACATGGGAGCTTTGCCCCACCATGCACCCCACCTCTTATGAGGAGGGATTCCTTCCAGCACCTATGGCAAAAAAAAGAGGGAATGGGAGTGAACACCCTCTTGCTTAATTTTCAAAAAATCTTATAGTACATGTAGTTTTCCTTAATACTGACTAAACAACAAAGAAAGTAAATGAAATACTCACTGTGTAATGAGGGTTTGTGTCAGGTCTTTCCTCTTAGCAGACTTCCTGCTCTTTGGTGTGTTATAGCAACTTGACTCAGTAACACCCATGGAGGATTTCAGTGAGTGAAAATTACTCTACATATAGGAAATGTTAAAAAAAAAGAATTGATCAGTAAAGCCATGTCAATTCAATGTTGAACTATCCACTGATGTTATTACTAATGTAGAACACTGAATCTTACTAAATTTCCCATGACTACTCAAGGGCAGCAAGGACTTTGTGTCTTTTTTAAACATATGTGAAAACCACAAACACACACACATACACACACACACACATGTACAAACATACACACATTATTAAGCTTATACAGATATTAGCAGTAATTTTAGTCTGACACTTTATCAAACAGAGACATGTGAAGTAAGGTATCAATATTTTTTACTTTGCAACAATACAGAGCACCGTCAAACACCTAACATCTATACTTGGGATTAAAGTATCCAAGTCCAAATAGGCTGGTCACAAAAAGAGGTACATCTCCATTTCTCACTCAAAGCAAACAAAAATGTCTGCAAACAATTAGTGTTTTATTTTAACGCACTTCCCTCAAAAAATAAAATCAACAATGGACAAGAGCAGTTTTCTTCTAGTTTTGGAGTGAAGGTGGATATGAAAAGTATTAATTATTTTATAAATCATTAACCAAAAAATTACTGTCATTGGTGGTTTATTGAAATCAATTCTATAGGAATTCTCTTCTGGCAATTTTGTAACAGAGTATATTCAAGTTAAACTTAATAAATGAAAGCAAATTTTATATTTTAATTGCTCAATTTTTCTGAACAATTTAAAATATAAATTTTATGTTTTATGACAGGGATATGTTGTGACCTCATATCCTGGCATATCAGTTAAAATATCTACAATGGAGTGGGAACCATAGAGAATTAACAAAACACTGTAAGATATCTTTTAGCAAATGGTCACATTTCTATACAACCATATTAAGTATTTTAGCAAAAATCCCATGTCAATATGACCATCTTTTTAAGAGGAGTACTAATAACATGATTTTAAAGGTTTGCCAAATTAGATATCTTAAGGGCAGCATATTAAATTTTAAAAACTGCCAAATTAGATATCTTAAGGGTAGCATATTAAATTTTAAAGATTGCCAAATTTGATATCTCAAGGGCAGCATATTAAATTTAAAAAACTGCCAAATTAGATATCTTAAGGGTAGCATATTAAATTTTAAAGATTGCCAAATTTGATATCTTAAGGGCAGCATATTAAATTTAAAGACTGCCAAATTTGATATCTCAAGGGCAGCATATTAAATGTTAAAGATTGCCAAATTAGATATCTTAAGGGTAGCATATTAAATTTTAAAGATTGCCAAATTAGATATCTTAAGGGCAGCATATTAAATTTAAAGACTGCCAAATTTGATATCTCAAGGGCAGTATATTAAATTTTAAAGATTGCCAAATTAGATATCTTAAGGGCAGCATATTAAATTTAAAGACTGCCAAATTAGATATCTTAAGGGTAGCATATTAAATTTTAAAGATTGCCAAATTAGATATCTTAAGGGCAGCATATTAAATTTAAAGACTGCCAAATTTGATATCTCAAGGGCAGCATATTAAATGTTAAAGATTGCCAAATTAGATATCTTAAGGGCAGCATATTAAATTTAAAGACTGGCAAATTTGATATCTCAAGGGCAGCATATTAAATTTAAAGACTGCCAAATTTGATATCTCAAGGGCAGCATATTACATTTTAAAGACTGCCAAATTAGATATCTAGCCCTTTACCTAATATAAGCGCATTTTAGCAATTTACCCGATATCACGCTAAGCGCCTTTCGGCAACTCAGTAAACAACAGCTATTTGTACAACAGTTTTCGTAGTGCCACCTTTGGGGAAACCCCCTGTTAGATACTACATTCATTGGTGAGAATGACCATTATGTCAGATCACATGGTCACTGTTGATGCTCTGGTTGAAATCTGCTATTTAAAGTAAGTAGGTCATAACTGGGTCTTATTCTCCATTCAACAAAATGGCAGTCTCTAGTATCATTCAGTACTTGAACCAGTGACATCACAACTATGAAAGCTTCAATAACTTGGGGAAAGGCTCTGAGGCTGAGGTAGAAAGCCCTTAGTTTTTATAAATTATAAATTTAAATTATTTTGTGATGTAGATGCAGACAAAGAACTTGTAAATTCTGAGTATGGAAATTTACCACTGCTGTTAATCACATGGCTTCGCTTATTTGATACTGAACAAGTTCTCTCAAGATTTTAAAGTACATACAAAATTCTTTTATTAAAAATAATTATACAGCTATAATGACCTTATTTTATTCTTAAATCTTTCCATACATATTATATGTGTATCAAAAACGTAAAATGATTAAAATTGATTTTAAACGTAAAATACACTTCACTGCTTAACAGGCCTATGTGTAGCGGACTGCACTGTGTAACTTGGCTACATGCGTATTGAAGGTCAAAAAAAGCAATACACTCTATGAGGGAAAGGGTTAATGACAGCATATTAAATTTTAAAGAATGCCAAATTTGATATCTTAAGGGCAGCATATTAAAATTTAAAGATTGCCAAATATGATATCTTACGGGCAGTATATTAAATTTGGATGGACTTGATGATAGGATAAATGTGTGTGAAGTTTCAAAGCCAAGATCTACTGGGATCTGACCAGCGAAGTTAAAAATACCTTAGGCTCACCCATGGTCTTATCATTGAGGAAATATGATACATGAATTACTATTATACCTTTGCATGTTTCTTTACGAAGGCTTTAAGTTTGGCTTTAAGGTCGTTGATTTTCTCTTGCAGCTGCTCTATATCTTTCTGGAGGGCAGTAAACTCCCTAAAGTAAGTGAATATGCATTGCAATTTTCAACAGTTCTTTGTAAAATCAAAAGGAGAAAGAATGAGAGATAAAAAAGAAATTATCAAATGAAAGGTATCAAAGTTAGATGATAAGAAACAGTGAAAACAAATAGTCTCCTCATAAAACTCTAATTTAACAATACAATTGTACAAATGTCATTCAACAAATATCTGTTAACCTACTTATCTACCTAATTAACAACAAATCTATCATAGATGAGAGCTTTCTGCATGTTTAATTTTTGATGACTTTTGAAGTCAAGTGGATGATCACACAAGTTTCACTTTGTAGATATTTAAAGAATAAAACAATACATGTCACTAAGCACCAAAATCACCAAATATATTCATGCAGAATGGTTTAAACTTCCTTTAAATCTTAAACAAGAGTCTCTAGAAGGGATCTATGCTCTACTGGGTGAAAATAATTTCCACAAGTTCAAGAAGGCTATTAACTCCATCTAACTACTGAGTGTTGAAACTACCTTTGATATTCTTCAGCAATAAGATAATTTCCAAATTATCATCTGTGGTTCACATTCTGGATGTCAGCTGTGCACCATTTTATTTAGGACAAAGTAGACATCATGACAAGTCTTTCAGTGAAAACCCTATGTAATAATGATTATCCAGTATCAACAACAAAATTATTATGACAATCATTGGATGTACAACTAAAATTTTCATTGTGGCCCAAACAAATATCACAAGAAGTCTATGTATAAAAATTCCAAACTGATATATCCATCCAATTTTTGGAGAGGAGTATGGATAACAATATTTTCAAGATATCACTTTTCATTCAGGAGTAGCAATATAAATTTTCAAGATGGCTGCTGTTGCAGCCATTTTGGACATTAGACTAGCACCATTTTATTTAAGACCCATTGGACTTCATAAAAAAATCTTCTGACAAAACTTAATAGGAATATGAGTTTCTGTTGAAGAAGAGTTGTGAATAACAAGATTTCATGGTCACCATTTTGTACATCTAATCAGTACCATTTTCATTTACATCATAAGAAATGTTTCAGTGAAAATATAACTATCAATGTAGGAGGATTAATTTTAACATGTATTTTAAAATGGCTTCCATGATAGCCATACTGGGCATCAGATTGGTTCCATTTTCATTTTAGGACCAACTACTAGACATCTTAAAAAGTCTTTTAGTTAAAACCCCAAGTAGCTATGGTCATCCAATGTGGAGGAGTAGAGATAACAAGAGTTTCAAGATGTCCAGGAAGCACCATTTTTACTTAGGACCAACAAGATTATGAGATGAATCTGTCTGCAAAGTTTATGCAGTGCAAAATTTCAAGGCATTCCTCCAAGCAGTTTAGGAGGTGCAGTGATAACAGCACAGAAATTTGCCCTGAAATAGTATATACTAACCTCCATTAACATGTAAATTTCTATTGAAATTAACATGTATATATCTACTGAAATTACCACATAAATATCTATTGAAATTAACACGTAAATTTCTATTGAAATTAAAGACATAAATTTCTATTGAAATTAACATGTAAATATCTATACAAGTGAAACTTGACCTTTCTTGACCTTATCTTACAAGTTGTGTGCTACTTCAGACATTGACTTTTCATTATTATCAAACATCATGCTTGCAAAATAAGGTTTAACAAAAATTATTGGAGATTTTAATTTCATCCCTTTAAAATTATCTTATTTAACAATGCACAGTATTTTTATTTGAAAATAATGAATCTAAATATTGAATATTATAATGAATAAGTACATGTGCTGTCATACTTTTAATTTATTCTAGCTTGGAAAAAGACTAGCTTTTATTTTATAAATCTAGGGAGTCATGGTGGCTCAGCTGGTAGAGTGTTTGACTTGTAATGCAAGGCCATGGGTTTGATACCCACCCAGTCCAAACTTGGTTGGCTGCATTAGTGTGCCCTTAGGAATTGTGTTTAGCTCCCATTTCCTCTGCATGATATAGCAAATAAAACCCCCAAAGATCCAGAAAACTTAATTTTCTTCATGCACAAAATTATTTCTACCCTTAGCATTTGTTCCAATGATGATGATCTAGCACTTTTGTTTTTTCTATTCAATAGTTCTTCAAAAGATCAGAATTGATGAAGAAGGCAATGAAGAGGAAGATAAACAAGAAACATCTTTACTAAAGACTTATGGAAGCAGACTCTAAAAGCTAAACAAAAGTGATTGTCCTACCTATGCCATCTGAGAAAATTCTCATGGGACTTTTCCAGGTCAGGTTTGCACTGGTCCTTCCATAGCATGAGAGACTTTTTATGCAGTTCTATCATCTCCTTCCTGTGGAAATTGACAATATTATAAAATTCTGTCATATTTCTGATAAAAGCAATTACCAACAAGACACCCACCTGGGCCTAATATGTTCATGTGATTCACATTGATCTAAAAGCAATTACCAACAAGACACACCTGGGCCTAATATGTTCATGTGATACACATTGATCTAAAAGCAATTACCAACAAGACACACACCTGGGCCTGATATGTTTATGTGATTCACATTGATCTAAAAGCAATTACCAACAAGACACCCATCTGGGCCTGATATGTTCCTGTGATTCACATTGATCTAAAAGCAGTTACAAACAAGACACCCACCTGGGCCTGATATGTTCATGTGATTCACTTTGATCTAAAAGCAATTACCAACAAGGCACCCACCTGGGCCTAATATGTTCATGTGATTCACATTGATCTAAAAGCAATTGCCAACAAGAAACACCTGGGCCTGATATGTTTATGTAATTCACTTTGATCTAAAAGCAATTACCAACAAGACACCTACCTGGGCCTGATATGTTTATGTGATTCACATTGGTCTAAAAGCAATTACCAACAAGACACACCTGGGCCTGATATGTTTATGTGATTCACTTTGATCTAAAAGCAATTACCAACAAGACACCTATCTGGGCCTGATATTTTTATGTGATTCACACTGGTGCTAAATGCTAGCACACTTCCATATCAAAAACATAGTGATATATTTTTAAAAGTCAAAAAAAGCTTTGTCTAGGCTTTTAGAATGAGCAACCTTATTCAAAGGCTGAGTAATATCTTTTGTATAAATTTGAACTTTCTTAAAAGCCAGTTGGATATTTAAAAAATGGTGATGTAGCTATAAAAAAAATTCATTTGGAAAATTCTTGATGCTAAATATATGCTTTTTATATGAAATTTGATCAAAATGGGTTAAAGCAAATTTTGAAATTATAAGTCATTTGTTTTTTTTGTTTTTTTTGGGGATTACAAATCTTATCTGATGAAATCTTAAGAAAACAAAAAAAACTTGATATTTTTCAGTTGTTTTTGTGTAAAATTCAAACACATTATGGAGTTTTTAACAAATCATTACATAACTCTTACATTTTGGTTACAGAGGTCATTTTTATGATGAGTCGGCATAAATCATGACTCAAGCACGTTTTAAAAAGTCAATAATAGCACATTTTAAGAGACCAAACATGAACAATACCAGATATAAAATGCATGACAAATCAAATATCATGTGACAGACCCTGAAAGATAAGTATAGCAAAAAATGAATTAGAATGTGTTTCTTTAACAGCAGAATTTCAAACTCATGTAAATTCAAAAAGCAAGGTGCTTGGTATCATTCACAGAAAAGTTTGAAGTATTTCATTTGCTTAATTGTGAGCAAACCACTTATTTTGTTGCAACAGAAATGGGAATCACCTGTTGTGCCAGTTTGGCATATATAGTTTGATGCATTCATTTATTTACTTGTGAATTGATGATAAAAGTTATTCTTTGAGTAGATATACGATTTAAATCCCATTTACTTAGTCAGGGGTTCTTCAAAATTTAAAATACTTGCCTGTATATGAAAGGCAGGCAAAATTTGGATTAATGCATTACAATGACAATGCTTTTTCATCTCAGGCCTTTCACTTAAGTCCACTGTCTTTCCTGTCTTGGCAAGTTTAGCAATTGGTTAATCCAGATAGTTTTGAAGTGTGGACAGATGTTTCTAAGTTAAATTATACAAGCTGGGAGTGAAATGAGTGTTTGTCATGATGCAAAAAATGTCTCACATCTGTGACAATTTCAATGTTAATGATTTAATTTATAGGATATAGATTGAAGTGAGCTGGATAGAGTAAGCTTGTGTGGAACAGAAATTTAGAAAAAAAACAACATATGCACGAGTTTATGATTTTATTGAATAGTGCACATAAATATATACTGAAAAATAATAATAATAATAATAATAATAATAATAATAATAATAATAATAGCAAAAATACATGTAATAATAATATTAGCAAAAATTACATGTAATACTACTATTACAACTACTACTAAATAATAACAAGCTTGAATGGTGAACCTGCATGTGCAGAGGTCACATGTGTATAAAGGCCAATTTAGCCTTTCCCATGGGTGGCTGCTGATGACAGGTTTGACTGCACTTTTAACAATGTAAGTGTTTTTAAGAACTAAATAAAGTAACCCCATCACAATCATATATTTTATTATTAAAAGTTTATTTACTTACAGCTGAGCATTAGTTGCTTTGTGGCAAGCAGTGTTTGGCATATACATTTTATCATTCATTTGTTCTACATTTGTTCAGCATTCATTTTACATACATTTTGATTTTCAATATTGTTTCATTTATCCAAGAATAATTCTGATGGTAAAGTACAGTGCAGATTCGTTCTAAATGAATACTTTACCATCAGGTTTACACTTTAATGAACACAACAAAATTGACAATCAATTCTCATGTTATAATTAGTTCAGTGTTTTTACCTACATGATTTACCAATTAGCTGTTAAATCAACTCATTTTTAATAAAAAAGTCTTTGAACATTGTACATGTTCCATAAAAATGCATGTTAAACCCAATTCCTTCAGATGCATGCAGATTTACCAAATGCTCTTTAAATAAAACATGAATAACAAACTGTCCTCATTTAAAATAATAACTTTATTAGCAACTGAGCTGTCAAATCTATTTGACGACAGTACAGTTGAACCCAGTTATGTTGCCGGCTTAGGGGTTTGCCAAAAAGCATTGAAATAACCGATAATCGAGATAAACAAAAACCAGTATGGAGTCAATATAATAACGTGCTTGAAATTTCATTATGTATATGATGTGCGTTAATAAAATGTAAATGAGAATGTACATGCACATATTTTTGGATGTTTTTTTTTTTACACAACGGCGTTGTCGTGATATGTTTGATGAAGCGATCTGCATGCTATAAAAATATGCATACATTTTTGTTAACAACAAAAGGCATATGTGCACCAACTAACAGCAGAGATTTACCACCACCATCGATTCTCGATACAAACCTTTATTATATTCTCCAATGTTGCAAACACAAAGATCGCTCACAAAATCACAAAAAGTGTGCAAGGCGTAGTTTCTTTTTTACAAAAAGCTAACAAGTGTCAAAATTAAATTCACAAGTCATTTCACTCTGACAGCTCTGAAAAGTATTGTAAACTGAATAGCTACAACATGTTATCCTTCAGACAAGATCAACAAGTGTGAACTGTTATTGGAGTGAATGACCACATGCAAAGTTAACCAAGTACGACCATTTTATTGGTAAATCATAAGCTAGAATAAACGTAACCAATCACACGAAGTAAATGTAAATTAAAGAATCAAAAAACTGTATTCTTGCAAAATAGTATCTCCATTCCAAGAGTCAACACCTGGCAATATTGGACCGTATATATTACTGTATTTAACACCCAATATAGACATTCTTTCACTCCTGTATTTTGAGAAATAAATAATTATTTTTAATTAGGCAAAAGTTTTTTATTTGTTGTTTGCTATTTCTTCTTGCCGAGTTTAAGTGTCTGTAACAACCAACAAACAGAAGGATTAGCCATTCAAATAATTTTTTTCTGTTCTATTTTCGTCTTTGTAGTTGGTCAGTTGTAGGTATGGTACATAGTATAAATGACTGTCAAAACTTACAGTACTCAGCCATATGTCAGCATAAGCAGATTATGATGTAACAATGCACTGCTAAGATGAGGTTGTCCATACAAATAAAGGATCATTTGTGTACTGTTTGATTCTGATGCATTACTTAGTTAAGTTTGCAGCTTCCTTCCCTTCTCCCTTTTATTTATCCAGTTGAAAGCCACGATTGTTTGTACAAATTAAATAACCAAAAAGTCTGCCGACAGATGGGAAATTTTTGTCACCAATAAGGGGAAAAAAATCCCCATTGGTCATGGTGATCGAGATAACCAACGTGAATTGGTAAAATTGGCACTCTTTTGTGCTGGAGATATTAGGGTTCATCAACATAAAAGAATCCACATAACCAATGAGAAAATGCTAAGACAAAGAGAGAACTTTGCGGTTCCACTTCAAAAACGTTGACTGGATAGGGTTGGTGAGGTAACCAAGGTTGAGATAAGTGGGTTATACTGTATTTTATATAAATGCACACTACATCTATGACAAAAGAAACAAAACATTTTTCCAGCTCATTCTTAATATAAATTCTCCCAACTCTCTGCATGCAACAGTATGAGGGGTATGAACATTGTAGACAGTTGTTTTCTTCAGTGAGCTTTAAGCTTTTGTGCAAATATCTAAAATATTGTCATTATGTAATACCTGTCATTCCAACAATTTTTCAAAAGGGTACTTAAATGTTCCATGTTTCAAGATCTGTACAAGTTTACTGGACCTACAGCCAAGACAACCAAGACCAAGTCTAAAAAGTATCTGGATAATGATTATTTAAAACTGAGCTGACCTGTCAAATTTGTGGAGCTGCTCCTCATGGTAAGGAAATGACCTTTGGCGTCTCCTCTCTTCAAATCTGATTTTCTTCTCCTTGGCCTGTTGTAACAGCCTCTGTATCTTCATCTGGCTGTAGGAGATATAGGAAATATAAAGAGGATATATAATGGAATATAATGTACCATTGTACAGGGTACATGCATATACCTAATTATAATGTATTCTCTAACATGGTACATGTATATGCCTAATAATAATGTACTTTCTAACCGGGTATATGTACATACCAAATTACAGTGTACATGCAAAAACCATATTATAATGTATTTTTCTAACATGGTACATAACAAATCAAATTGTACTTTCTGACAGGATACATATTAATTCAAAATTATAACGTACCTTCTTACAGGGTACATGTATATACAAAGTTATAATGTTTCTGACAGGGTAAATATATATATATATATATATATATATATATATATATATATATATATATATATATATATATATATATATATATATATATACCAAATTATAATGCACATTCTGATAGGAACATGGAATATATTGTTATGTATATTTAATTTAACTGTTTTTGTCTTAGTTAATAATTTTTTTTATTCATTTCATTACATGCTATTTTAATGTAACATTGTATGCTGGAATTGACCTTGTCCAAAACTGAGTTCATTTCTGATTGACCTGATTGACATTTAAACTTTTTTAATTTCATTTATATCAACAACTTATATATAGCTAAATTATTGTCTATGTGTATGAGCTTAATATCAGGATTATTAATCTGGTAAACACGAAGGAGTAAATATCTTGATTTGGGTCAGGGTTTTGGAGATTCCTAAGTGAATTTTACAGGTCATTGTGTTGTAAGAAAACAAGGCTCATTAGATCATTCTAAAGGTTATTGTCCATTAGGTCAAGTAGAGAACTATGTAATCTTGTGATTTTGAGGATTTTTGTATTGTGCTTTAACATCAAGTACCTTTAAGTTATAGGCCGAATTTTATTTTCTTCAAATTACTTTATTCAAGTGATTATTTTCTCTGGAAATACAAAAGTGCCCTGATAAAATTCTTGGATAAAGACATTCACTAAAATTTATATTGAATTAAAACCTGGAATAATATTTTTGTGATTCAACAAGAGACTACTGACACATCAGCACTCTGTAGGCTTTAACAGCCACAAGTTTACCTTTAGTTTTGGATCTCTTTTAGACTTTTACTGAATTTTATTCTGGACATTAAATTACTAGAACTTGTGTCTTTAAATCTTAGATTATTTGGGGATTTGATTTGCAATACCATAAGTTCTTTTTTCCTATTTTAACTTTGTATTCTAGGGAAATAAATTATTTGTTAAATTTTACAAAGTTTGCTGTATTTCACTTTTCTGTTACTTATTTTAAGAGCATAAATTCATGACAATATTTATACAACACACAGAAAAGATTTACTATGTGTGTATAAAATAGTTTAAATGTTTACTATATGTGTATACACAAAGTTTACAATGTGCATGCATAATACAGTTTGAAATTTTTCAGGTAAATATTCATTCAGCAATCCTATTAATCAGGGCTCCTATTAAGTTTCAAAAACCAAAACCTCTTAGGTTGGAACCTTAACCATCTTTTGATGTCAACCAGGACATCCCATTGTCGGATCAATGAACAAGCACAATTAAAAAAATGGATGAGTGATTTTTTTTTCTTAATCATTGGGTTAATATTTTTTATAACTGTGTCATCTAGTCTCAACATTAAAAATATATGAACATATCAACATTTGTGAAATGGATATATCTGTCCCCTAATAATGATTTGTTACATTTATCAGTACAACAGCAGTTTGTGGTAGGAAAATTTCCTCAGTATTTGCTGAAGCTGTAACATGTAACAATGGCATATTAGAATGGATCTGGCAGATGTAAGTATAGTACAAAATTCTCTGTCGATGTCTGTGACCTTGAACCTGATATCATGCACAGAAAAACATTGCAACTGTCTCAGACACTGTTAGGATAAACCCAAAAGCCAAGTGTGGTTAAAACTATAATATTTTGCACACACACAAACATTGCTGCTAATTTAAGATGCATCATTAGAGGTATTCTTCCAAACACTGATGTGATTAATACTTGTGTTGTCATGCTCATAGGCTGTCACGACCAAAAATCTGAGACTAGTTCTTTTACTTTAAATCAATGCAGACAATCAACTTGTTCACTGGAATCCAATTAAATACAAAATCTGGTCAAAATATATGAACATGTAAGTTTCTCCATAAACTCAATGGAGATTACAAATACATGCAATAACAAGAGAGCAGACCTCAAGATCAATTAGGACTGGTTTTCAAAACTTTACAAAAAATGCAGATATGCTGGAGGTCAGATCTGCAATATTTTTATGCAGAACCATTGGCAGTCAGATAAACATCATTTACAGTCCAAAGCAACTATTTACTGTCGAAGTCTTTCAGTGAAAACTCCAAGCTGATATGTTTATGTTTGATCAGAAATCAGCACTATTTTCATTTAAGACCAATTAAACATCGTAAGTAGTGTTTGTTGAAAATCCCATGTAAATATGACCATCCATTTAGGAAGAATAGTTGAAGAATGATTTTCAAAACTGCCAGATGATGGCAATACTGGATGTCCATGGGATACTTCCATCCCATATTTCTTATGGCTCTTTTCAAGCCATTTTTCCACAAAAAATAATGTGGTGGCAATATATTTGCAAAATTTAAATAAAAACATTCAAGCAAAATATAACACACTGCAACAAAACAAGAAAACATTAATACACTAAATTACTAGATGTATTGCAGAATGTGCCATTTTTTGTTCTGAATTTGCTGCTGCTAAAGTTTAATTGTCATGTATTTTGTGGCTATAGAGTGCTTAGAAATGGGAAAAGGTAGTGACCAAACAAGCTAGTCAGTGTCACCTCTTTTAACTCAAACAAAAAAGCACATGTAAACTGTAAACTAACAGTTAGCTTTGAATTAAGCTTGGTTGGAGACCCTTTTATTGACTGTCTGACAAAAATAAAAACCATGTAAACTAATACATCACCTTTGAATTAAGCTTGGAGTCTCCTTTATTGAATGTCTGACAAAAAAGAATCTGTAAAGTGGACCTAGAAACCTCTCAAATTTACTTCATTAAGGTGTTTCCTTGGCAAATTTAATGGATAAGCAAATCAATAACTATTTGATATACTGTAATATCCAATTACTCATTTTTCCACTCAAAACATTTGTTCCAATAAACTTGTCTGGCAAATACAATGATTTCAGGATCTCTGTTAGGGATAAATATGTATGCAAAGTTGCATGGTAACTCTCCTGTGGAGTATCAATAACAATCTTGATCTAATGGATGATAGATGCCAGCTGTAACCAGAACTGAGACCACTGCATAAACTCTTGTGCTCTATGACACTGTCTTCCTTTGGCACTGACTTGCCATTCTAAACCAAATATTATCTATTAGTGGGACTTCTATAGTCTTTTTGTGTGGATATAGGAGTAGTGATACCAATATTTTCAAGATGCATGTTTTGAATGGTACCAACTGTTGAAGCAGAGTTGTGATAACAAAGATTTTTTAAGCTGGCATCCAAGGCAACCATACTGCGCATCAGTTTGGCACCATTTAGATTTTAAACAAACTCAGCATCAAAAGTCTTCTGGTAAAAACCTCATGTTGATATGACTTTCTGTTCAGGAGGAGTAGCAATAACATCATTCAACATGGCCATTGTGGCAGTCATATTGGATGTCTGTGCAGGATCGTTTTTGATTAAGACCAACTAAACTTTGGGATGAATATGTGCAAAAAGTTTTATATCAAGCATCACAGAAGCTCAGAATGATTGTGACAAGATGAACAGATGCTGGACAACACAGATCTTTTGATCACTTACCATTTGTTATCCAGCCATTCCTTAGTCTTTGGGAAGACCTTATTGGTTGCTTCACTGGATGATTTTATTTTCTCCATTATTGTCACACATTCTTTCATAGTGGAGTGTACTGCAATCTGAAAAAGTCATGAAAATGATTGAAACATTCTAGCTTCTACTATCTCACCTCAGTCTGTGTAGGTTCAAGTCTTGGATTTGACGAATGTGGATATGTGAGAAAGCTTGCCAGTAGCTTCTTGTGGGTCAGTAATTCTTTCCAGGTTTTCCTTGGTTCTTCCCACACTATTAATACTGACCACCATGTAGCCTATTATGTGCTGAAAAATGGCATTAAACCCTATAACAACAAGAAGCTTATACCACCATTTTGTTGGAATATATATATATATATATATATATATATATATATATATATATATATATATATATATAGAGAGAGAGAGAGAGAGAGAGAGAGAGAGAGAGAGAGAGAGAGAGAGAGAGAGAGAGAGAGAGAGAGAGAGAGAGAGAGAGATACACACACAGAGTAAAAACCTGTCTACAAAGAACCCATCAGTCCTTAGATATCTGTGTCTTATACATAGTAAGCATGTGCCTTCATGTGGGCTTTATGACTGTTCTCTTCTTGCAAAGATGCTGCCATTATTTTATTTAAAGGTGGAGGCTACCCCTATGTCACCAAAATTAGGGGGAGGAGTGAAAAAAATAAGGAGGGGCATAGGAAATGCCAGAGTTAACATTTACCTAACATTTCAATATATCTCTTCTTCGTGCTCCACTGTTAGAGCTCTCCTGAAATAAAAGTTGTTTAAAGATTTTGCCTCTAATTGTATAGGCATTAATCTGTAAATTGTTTCTGAGCTTAGTCTGTCCCTCATTTTGTGTTTGAATTTTGTTCTGTGCTAAAAACCTCTCTTTCACAATCTGCTGTCTGAAGGGGTATATACTTAGCTAGCTTAGCCAGCTTGAACAAGTTAGGAAACTTCTTTATACTTACAATTTTCCAGTTCACAGGCATTATCTATTGGATAATTCTGCTGCAATAAAATATTTTTTCATTAACTGCCACATTTTCATTTTCATGAATCAGTTCTTTACTGACTACTATGCCAGATTTCTGATATGTTTCATAATGCTGTTGTTGTAGTTGTTATAGGGTTTAACAACATTTTCAGCACAAGAAAGACTATACATGGCTGCCAGTATTAATGGTGGAGGAAAAACCCTGGAAAACCCAGGGAAGAACCACCAACCCACGAGAAGCTACTGGCAGACTTTCTCACTTACCCACATTAGCCGAGTCTGGACAGAGGTGAGATGGCAGTGATCCGTAACGGTCATCGCTTTAGACCACTTGGCCACATAAAGCAGTATTTGGGTTATAATAAGTCCATCGAGTCTGCTAGTTCAGAAGTACTTGGATTAAATAAATATCGTACTTGGATTAAATAAATATCTGTACTTCTTAATTTCATTTTTAGATTCTTATTTATTCAGTTTATCTTAACATTTATAAGGCTATGAAATTTTTGCAGCTCAAGATCCTGCAGGGTTTAACTGGTTGTGAAAAGAAAAGAAAATTTTTATATTGTCAGTTAAGAGATTGCATTCTGCCTATTCTAAATTTAATTTCAAAATATGGCTGATTGTTGATGAACAACATCAATTTCTGTCTATCCAGCATGCATATCAGACTCATATTTAATGCCAATATTGGTCTCCAGTACACTCAATGGTATCTCCTTTTAACATTTTCCATGCCCCACTAATCTGATATACTTCATAACTTTAAAAATTATTGACATCTGAAGATGAGCCGCAGTAAGAATAATCCATTTTTGGTTTTCTAGGTAGCCTGTATTTTAAACATGCATTTGTAAAAGTTCCTTGATGAAGGTTCAACCTATGACAGAATGTTTGTTGCAGGGCCCAATGTGCAATCAAATTTAATTTAGATGTGTAAATAGTTGCCTACCTGAATAAAGACATACTGCAACTAGTGCCATGACACTTCTACTCGCATGACTTATGTGGCTACAAGCACTTTAAAGGTGAATAGTAAAATAAAAATTGGGTACCGCACAGAGTACATTTTCCTATGAATGACTTGAAACAAATTTGCAGGAGTTCTTGCACATCAATATTTTCCAAGGGTGAGAATTTGTAAAATTCTGCATGATTGATGCAATTGTGTGTCTTGGCAGCATATCTCTTTTTGTTTTGTAGATTATGTCTGCATAAGTATTTCATGCTGTATCATCTTATGAATTTACTACAAAAAACAATTTACATTATTGTTTAATCTATTTTGTGTACCAGAATTTTGTCATGAATGTGATTGAGGGTTGTGGATTGAGTTTTTGCATAGCTAACTTTTATCATTATTGTAAGTGATAACAAGATGTTTGCTAGAATTTAAGTGCAAGGGTTAGCTGAAATGTTCATTAAAATAACTGTTTTTCTAGAACATTCTAATGTGATGAAGGTCAAGTCAAATATGTATAAATAAAGGTTTTGTAAACAATTATACATTGCTGTTTTAAGATCAGTCTACGGAATCATTATTCACTGGAATTACAAAGTGCTTATTTACTTTTTTGGACTAAAACATTAAACTGTAATTACTGAGAGCTCATCAAATACATTCTGGATTGCATTATTGTGGTGGATCAGGACATTCAAGAATGCTTAAATACATTTGGAACATTTCTTAATTTTGGGTTTGAAATAGGACATTTATAAGTATTTGGTGTTTAATTCACAATATTGTAAGTGTCCATTAAATTTTGACTTTGCAACTTAGAGGAGAAATAAATGATTTGTTGATTTTACTAAACTTGTTGGTTTCACTTCTTTCTGGTACATGGTTTACAATCTAGTGTCATAACAATATACTCTATAAGAGAGTGGGATGTAAAGTCAAACAGAACTCTTTTGTCAAAATTAATGACTTACAACTTACTGAACATTTAAATTGTGAATTTAAAATGTTTTTTTTTAAAAAGAAATGAAAGATATAAAAACTAATCAAGTTATTTCAACTTTGAAAGTGGTACCACATACTGGGATCTGTTATTATTTGTTTTGTCCAATCACGGTCCTTACTGAGCAATGCACAAAACAGAATGACAAAGGGTTTGGGTAATATAGACCTCATAAGATTAATGGCAGTTTTAAGCTTTTACAAAGCATAATTACAATCCAAACTCACACTATATCTCTATGCTTACAAGTCATCTATCCAACTCTGCACCTTTCATTAAAACTACCAGAATATTTGCACAGTGTATTTATAAGTTTGGCTCTTAACTCTACCCTGGAACATTATGTAATACATTGCTCAATGTCTTTCCTCATTAAATGATATCCATTTTGCAAATTTTGTTAGGTATCTAATTAAAAAGTTTAAAACTACATGTAAATAAAACTGGTGGCTAACTCTGTAATGCAACCCTAAGGATGACAATTGGACAGAAAACATTTCCAAATTACAGCAAATTTGTTTCTCCAACAGCCACCACATCTTCCAACAACCTAAAACTTCAGCCATGTATCTAATATAAAGGTGAAAAGGTTTGTAGTCATTTCACTGCTCAAAGGAGTTGTGTACATTGGGGCTGTGCATGTGAGGGGTGTATAAAAAGGAACTATTAAAGAAGACACTGCAAATATAAACACAAGTCATTCATAACAGCAGGAACCATCTGAAGGAAGAAACAAACATAAAAAGTCAATAACATGCAGAATTTGAATTGACAAAAATTCAATCCAAATATTCCAATCAATATGATATGAGTACAACAATAAATCTAATGCAAATATTTTAATCAATATCACATGTCTTAAGACTAAAGTAATAAATCATCCAGACAGACATTTTGTTATGTCTTATCAACAGCGCAAAACATGATTTCCACACTGCATGAAAGATATTTCTTAATCCACCTTTGAGTGTATTGATTTCCAATGAGCGTTCAGAGAACCATAATCTGTACCAACCAATGGAAACCAAAGATGCAGCACTATCTTCTGTAGCCCTCTGACATACATCCCTTCCATATGTATCATACTAACCCAATATAGAGATAGCAAAGGCAAGTATTATGGGAAAAAGCACTTGATTGTAGACATTTATTCTGCTCATAATCAAAACATACTAAGCATTCATCACTTGACTGACAAAGAAGAATACTGTCTTGCTTATGTTGTATAACTGATGCTATTCAACAGCTGAAAGTCCATGGGAAAGGAAGCGAATTCTGTAAAACTGACATCTAAAATGCTTTTAATCTCTTATCAATGGTTCCTTCCTTTTGGCATCTTTATTAAACTAAATGAAAAGGGAAATATTACTTTTTATACTATGGCTCCTTTGCTAAGTTAAATGGCAAGGGAGGTATTATTTTCTACATAAGACTGACATGGTAGTAGGCCAGGAACTGCATAATAAAGATGTTTTACACATGCAGGGCTAAAGAAGACTGACATGGTAATAGGCCAGGTCCTGCATAATAACGAAGTTGTACACATGCAGGACAAAAGTCGACTAACATGGTAGTAGGCCAGGTAATGCATAATAAAGATATTTTACACATGCAGGTTAAAAGAGAACTGTTAAGTCTTCTCTGATCACCTAAATTTTGCCAATTGTGATGTGAAGCTTTCCTTGATACCTTTATAAAATTACTTCTAAAGTTAAAAAGTCGCATCAACATGTTACTTCAAGAACATAAAAAGATCTGATTTTTGTGTGTAGCTAACTTGTGGTGTATCCATATTCATGGAGGATACAATTACTCCAGCTGACAAACTTGGTTTGAATACCGATTCTGTCACCAATAAATCATTTGGTGGTTTGTTTCTAAACAGATGGTTCTATTCAAAGTGGCCGACAAATAAACATATGACAGCCAATAAAGACATTTATGTGGCATAACTAGAGTTATGTCCTATTACTGTAATATCAACAATGCTACAGTGGAAAGAACAGAATGGGAAATGAATCAAATTTTACTGTGACAAGGAAGCAATAATGCATATCATTAAAAAAAAGTACAATCTAAAGTCATAACCTTATTGCCCTCTTCCTGCATCTTATAACGTGTTTCAGAATATGACATCTTGCCTGTGACAGCATGGTTCTATGACTCCTCTTTACAGCAATAGTGTTAGGTATCAACACACTTACTAGTTCAGAGTCCATAGTTTTGTTTTCCATTTCTAGAGACTGCTTTCCAATTTCCATGGTTGGCATCGAGACCATGTTGTTCATAACTGGACAGCACATGACACTGATATCTTTCACTCTCTCTTTATAAAGTCGTGTCTCAAGGCTTAAATTCTCAACCAAAATATCCTTCCATTGCCTACAAAAGAAGCACATATTTGAAATCTTTTTCAATTGCTTACAAAAAAAGCATCATAACAAATCTGCCACTGAGTTTCTAAAGGTCTGGATATGAATTTGGCTTTTTAAGAATAGTACAGAAAAAAGTCTTTTCTTTCATAACAGGGCAAAGTATAAAATCTATATTTCTTCCTTAAAATCACATATTTCATGACTCAAACTTTAATTAATCAATGTAACAGTCTGTGTGAGTCAGAAAGAATACAAAAGCATTGAATGATCACTACTGTATATATTTGCATACAAGTTGAGTAAAACTGCAACCAACATAGACCACCATCCATCATTACATAAATCTTGTTTCTTTTGCTAATTACTCCAAACTGCATAGACCCAACTCTGTTGGTGCAATAAGCAATAGCAGATATGGGTCTGTGCAGACTACAACTGGATGTATGTAAAATTTACTGACAACATAAAAAGGTTAATAACGAAATCAAAAGATCAATTGTGAAGAATGTCTTTCAATGAAACTTCAGTTCAGCACATAATAAAATGCCTTGACTTACGCTGCTCTAAAAATTGTTTTGTAGAAGAGTTCTTGAGTGATGCAGCCCAGATCTATTTTCTTCTGAATAGAGGCAATATTCTGACAAAGTACTCTTGCGACTCGGAGGTCATTGTCAAGATGAATAGTCATTGGAAAGGTGTGACCTATGTCTGAAACAAAATGAAGAAAAGAACTCAGTTAAACAATAAAATAATAACAATTCATTTTTCAGAACATCTGCCAAATATTAGTTAAAACTAGTAATGAATACAGCCATTCAAACAACCATCCTTGCAGTATTACAAAATCTGATCTATCCATTTCGAGTTTTATTCAATTCGAACTGGTCTCCTCAGCTTTGATGCTAATATTTTTAATTTTTCATAAGTGTCTGACAAACCAATTCTATTCACTGCATGTTACAAATCAAATGAACTGAGTGGATTCTTCCATTATAAAAGCATGAATCTGCAGAAATTATCCAAATTATTGATTCTGCAGTGAACAAAACCCGTAATCTTACTCAACATGAGGCTTTAAATACAGCAAATTGTACAATGGAGAAAAATATAGTTCCTTTTACAATACAATACAATCCTTCATTACCTAATATAGGTCTTATAATTAATAAATATTGGAGTCTCTTAAACTTATCAAATAAAAATAATGTAAAATCACTTTACAACAATAAACCTACTCTTGCTTATAGGAGACCCAAGAATTTGCAAGATTTTTTAATTAGAACTAAACATACAGAAAATAACAAAAAAAGACAATTCTCATCATCTAAATGTAATAGACACCTATGCTCTTGATGTGCAAACATAAGAGAAAGTAGTTCATTTAGTAGCGCTAATACAAAAGAGACATTTTCCCTATGTTATAACACTAACTGCGTATCAACTAACGTGGTTTATTTGATAACCTGTAAAAAATGTAATATGCAATATGTTGGATAAACACTTCAACAAGTTTCTAAAAGAATGAATAATCAGCGCTTTCATTTTAAAAATTATAAAGATCCTTAGTTTTCGTCTAATATTTCTACACATTTTAACACCAATAAGCACTGTCTACTCAATTTTTCTTTTATGCCAATAGATATTGTGCATGGAGACATGAATAGACTCAAAAAAGAAACTTATTGGATTCAAAAATTAGATACTTTGTATCCTAATGGCCTTAATACCAATGTATTATATAAAATTGTATAATTTTTTCTCAATTGTTAAATTGTATATCCTTTATAACACTATAATTGTATGTATGACTATTTGTCTCTATTTTATTTTATTATTTTACTGACTAACCTGATGTAACACAATAGCTCTATCAATATAAATTACTGACTATCCTGATGTAAGACAATACCTCTATCAATATAAATTACTGACTAAATTTACTATCCTGATGTAACACAATAGCTCTATCAATATAAATTACTGACTAAATTTACTATCCTGATGTAACACAATAGCTTTATCAATATAAATTACTGACTAAATTTACTATCCTGATGTAACTTAATAGCTCTATCAATATAAATTACTGACTATCCTGATGTAAGACAATACCTCTATCAATATAAATTGCGGACTAAATTTACTATCCTGATGTAACACAATAGCTCTATCAATATAAATTACTGACTATCCTGATGTAACACAATTGCTCTATCAATATAAATTACTGACTAAATTTACTATCCTGATGTAACTTAATAGCTCTATCAATATAAATTACTGACTATCCTGATGTAACACAATAGCTCTATCAATATAAATTACTGACTATCCTGATGTAACACAATAGCTCTATCAATATAAATTACTGATAATCCTGATGTAACACAATAGCTCTATCAATATAAATTACTGATTATCCTAATGTAACACAATTGCTCTATCAATATAAATTACTGACTAAATTTACTATCCTGATGTAACTTAATAGCTCTATCAATATACATTACTGACTAAATTTACTATCCTGATGTAACACAATAGCTCTATCAATATAAATTACTGACTATCCTGATGTAACACAATAGCTCTATCAATATAAATTACTGACTATCCTGATGTAAGACATTACCTCTATCAATATAAATTACTGACTAAATTTACTATCCTGATGTAACACAATAGCTCTATCAATATAAATTACTGACTATCCTGATGTAACACAATAGCTCTATCAATATAAATTACTGATTATCCTGATGTAACACAATAGCTCTATCAATATAAATTACTGACTAAATTTACTATCCTGATGTAACACAATAGCTTTATCAATATAAATTACTGACTATCCTGATGTAACACAATATAAATTACTGATAATCCTGATGTAACACAATAGCTCTATCAATATAAATTACTGACTAAATTTACTATCCTGATGTAACACAATAGCTTTATCATTATAAATTACTGACTAAATTTACTATCCTGATGTAACACAATAGCTCTATCAATACAAATTACTGACTATCCTGATGTAACACAATAGCTCTATCAATATAAATTACTGATTATCCTGATGTAACACAATAGCTCTATCAATACAAATTACTGATTATCCTAATGTAACACAATAGCTCTATCAATATAAATTACTGACTAAATTTACTATCCTGATGTAACACAATAGCTTTATCAATATAAATTACTGACTATCCTGATGTAACACAATAGCTCTATCAATATAAATTACTGATAATCCTGATGTAACACAATAGCTCTATCAATATAAAGTACTGACTAAATTTACTATCCTGATGTAACACAATAGCTTTATCATTATAAATTACTGACTAAATTTACTATTCTGATGTAACACAATAGCACTATCAATATAAATTACTGACTATCCTGATGTAAGACAATAGCTCTATCAATACAAATTACTGATTATCCTGATGTAACACAATAGCTCTATCAATATAAATTACTGATTATCCTGATGTAACACAATAGCTCTATCAATACAAATTACTGATTATCCTAATGTAACACAATAGCTCTATCAATATAAATTACTGACTAAATTTACTATCCTGATGTAACACAATAGCTCTATCAATATAAATTACTGACTATCCTGATGTAACACAATAGCTCTATCAATATAAATTACTGATAATCCTGATGTAACACAATAGCTTTATCATTATAAATTACTGACTAAATTTACTATCCTGATGTAACACAATAGCACTATCAATATAAATTACTGACTATCCTGATGTAAGACAATAGCTCTATCACTAAAAATTACTGATTATCCTGATGTAACACAATAGCTCTATCAATATAAATTACTGACTAAATTTACTATCCTGATGTAACACAATAGCTCTATCAATATAAATTACTGACTATCCTGATGTAACACAATAGCTCTATCAATATAAATTACTGACTAAATTTACTATCCTGATGTAACACAATAGCTTTATCCTTATAAATTACTGACTAAATTTACTATCCTGATGTAACACAATAACTCTATCAGTATAAATTGCTGACTATCCTGATGTAAGACAATAGCTCTATCAATATAAATTACTGACTAAATTTACTATCCTGATGTAACACAATAGCTCTATCAATATAAATTACTGACTATCCTGATGTAAGACAATAGCTCTATCAATATAAATTACTGACTATACTGATGTAACACAATAGCTCTATCAATATAAATTACTGATTATCCTGATGTAACACAATAGCTCTATCAATATAAATTACTGACTAAATTTACTATCCTGATGTAACACAATAGCTCTATCAATATAAATTACTGACTATCCTGATGTAACACAATAGCTCTATCAATATAAATTACTGATTATCCTGATGTAACACAATAGCTCTATCAATATAAATTACTGACTAAATTTACTATCCTGATGTAACACAATAGCTTTATCATTATAAATTACTGTCTATCATGATGTAGCACAATAGCTCTATATAAACTGTTGACTATGTTGATGTAACAAACTGACTATTCATATAAACTGCTGACTATCCTGTTGTAACACAGTAGATGCATTAATAAGATAAACTGCTGCCTTTTTTGATATAACACAGTGGCTGTATTAATATAAAATGTGGATTATGGACTATCTTGCTTTAACACTGACTTTATTAATATAAACTGCTGATTATCTTGATATGAAACAGTGGTTATCTGAATTACCAATCTGGTCATCTTAATGTAGCATAAAAGGTAACTGAAGATAATATGGCAGGTATCAAACGCTAACATGATCATGTGAGCGGTCTAAGGCACTCTCCGTTACCGATCACTGCCATCTCACCTCTGTCTGTGTGGGTTTGAGACTCAGATTCTGCCAATGTGGGTATGTGAGAAAACTGACCAGTAGCTTCTCATGAGTCGGTGGTTCTTTCTGCAGTTTTCCCGGTTTCTTCCTCCAACATTAATACTGGCCAACAGGTATAGCCTATAGTGTGCTGAAAAATGGCGTTAAACCCTACAACAACAATGATGTGAGTGGAACATTGTGGCTATCTGATGTGATATTGTAGATATTCAGTGGCAATATTTTAACAATCTTACAACACCATGTCAGCTAACTGGATATAACCTTGAGTCCATTATCTGCATATATCATCTGTTTGGCTCTGCAAGTAACACTGTAGCATAGCATGTATTTTGGTGCACATGTAAAATAGTAACTATCTGGTACCAAGAAAGCTAGTTGGAATTAACCCTGTGGCCAACTGGATATCACTGTGATGTTCTGGATGTAAAAGTGGCAATCTTGCAACAACATGACAGTCAGCTGGATGTATATATCAATTTTACCATGGTAACAGCTATCATGATGTAATGTGGTAGGTATTAAATGTAACCACTGCAACTATCTAGTGGGAACATGATGCTATCATATTATCTGTTGCATGATGACTTTTAGGATGCAACACAGTACATATTTTGATGTAACAAAGTAGCTACATTCTAGATGTAATAAGATGGCTGTTAAGATGTACCAAAGTATGTGGCTAGAGTCTACATGTAATAGGTGACTCAAGGTACATACATTGATGTAACAAAGTATGTGGCTAGAGACTACATGTAATAGGATGACTATAGCTAGTCTAGATGTTTTTTGGATTCCAAAAATGGACCACCTTGTATTATTTTCTTTTTAATAACATAAGTTTATAAATTAACTCAATTGATATGTTTTTTTTTCCTTATCAATCAGTTTAGTGCCCATATTCAGTGTATTTAAATAAATATGATTCATATTTCCTATACCCATAATATCAGTCTCAATAACAGACATTTTCTGGAACCACAATATCAGTCAGTCTCAAATATAGATGTTCCTGTTACCACAAAAATATCAATTACTCTCAATAACAGATGTTTTCTGTTACCAAAATATCAGTCTTAATACTATATTTGTTTCCTTTTACCACAATAGGATTTAGCCTCAATGATAGACATGTTTCTTGTTACCACAATATGAGCCAATCTCAATAATATACATGTTTCTTGTTACCACAATATGAGCCAATCTCAATAATATACATGTTTCTTGTTACCACAATATGTGTCAATCTCAATAATATACATGTTTCTTGTTACCACAATATGAGTCAATTTCAATAATATACATGTTTCTTGTTACCACAATATGTGTCAATCTCAATATCAGACATGTTTTCTGTTACCACAACATCAGTCAGTCTGAATAATAGAAAGGACAATGTAATTGATTGTATACTAAGTTTCTGGCAGTGAATAAAATAATCAACAAATCACTTTCATATTCATATTCTAAATATAATATGAAATAATATTTTCTTTTTTTGTAAATTTTACAAAGCAATTTTTATTCAAATCAATCTGGTCAATCATGGATGTCCTTTGTAATCTTTTTATAATGTATAATTAAATCTACCTCATAGAGGTAAAAATGTCCAATGCTGATCTACTTGGTATAAAATGATACTAAATGCTCTGTTATCTATACAAAATGACAATTAATCCATTACCTGGTTTGAAATTATACTTAATGATCTGTTAATTGGTATAAAATGATACTAAATGCTCTGTTATCTATACAAAATGACAATTAATCCATTACCTGGTTTGAAATTATACTTAATGATCTGTTAATTGGTATAAAATGATACTAAATGCTCTGTTATCTATACAAAATGACACTAATTGATCTGTTACCTGGTATAAAATTATACTTAATGCTAAGTTACCTGGAATAAAATTATACTTAGTACTCTTTTATCTGGAATAAAATGACAACACTCTGTTACCTGCACAATATAATACTTAATGCTTTATTAAACAAATAAAATTATATTTAATGCTGTTACCTCTATAAAATGATATCTACTGCTCTATGTCTGGTATAAAACTATCTCTAACACTTTGTTACCTTTTATAAAATGATACATAATGCTTTTACCTGTATATTATATTTAATGCTCCATTACCTGGTAAAAATCTAGAATTGTACCAAAAGCAGACTTCTTCATGATGTAAACAGTCTGTGAGTCCTGTGTTGCGTATCATGACAAGAGGCGATGACATGGTTGTAATGGGATAATTTTGGACAGGTTCAGTCTCACCAACTATTGTCTTCAAATAGCCCTCATCAAAACAAAGAATCTGACCATCAGCAGGAACATTTGTCTCCAAACAAATACTCTCCTGGACATCTGAGTATCTGCAACAAAAATCACAAATTACAAAAATGGCTCATTTATAACATTTGCCAAAAAAGAGAGAAAAATCTTTTGCTGAGCAGACAGGTATTTTGTAGCATTATCATCTAGTTACTATTATCTTTCATTGCTTCATTTCTCAAGATGATGTTTAGTTTAATTAGAAAATTAATTAGTGAATAATAAAAACATAAATGTAAACTGAAATCTGTATTAGCATACTATGTTCCTATTCTTTGTATGTTCAAGTAATTCAGAGGCAAGGTAATCCTTCAAAAATGTCCTCTTTATAGAGTGTTCTTGCATGCTTATTTCAACAAGAGATGAAAGAAGGCCATCTTATTGCTTGTTTGGCTTATATTCAAAATGTAGATTAAGAAAATGTTAGAGTTTTTGTAATTATCACACCTCCATAAAACACTATGTACTCAGTCACAAAAGACAAAAAGTTCTCTGAACTTAAGAGTATGTACTTCAATTGAATGATTATGTGACAGCTTGGCAACTCTATTGCAAAAAGAGTATGTACTCTAATTGAGTGATTATGGGAAAACTTAATTCTACTGCAAAAGAGTACTCCAACTGAATGATTAAGTGAAAACTTGACAACTCCATTGCAAAAAAGAGCAATTGAATGATTATGTGAAAGCTTGTCAACTCTATTGTAAATGAGTAAGTACTCTAATTGAATGATTATGTGAAATCTTGACAATTCTATTGCAAAAAAAAGTATGTATTCTAACTGAATGATTATGTGAAAACTTGAGACCTGTATTGCCAAAAAAAAAACCCAGAGTAGATATTGTTATGTATTGGCTCATTGAAAAGTAACAAAAGAAAAGAGTAATGACAACAAGCCTTGTACGTATTAACAAAATTAATTTATTTCTCTTGAAAACACAGTTAAAAGGTGAAAATATGAAATAGGACTTGGCTTGTGAAGAAAATCAAAACATTTAGAATTGTGAAAATATATAAGTCCTATCAATAAACAGTTCTAACTGAATCTAATTTGAATCTAAAGTTGGTTCCAAGATGGACAATGATGACATTAGTCCAGAATTTCATGTTGAACCACAATTTGTACTGCAGTGTTCTAATTTAGAATGAATTACACTGAATTTTTTTGTCCTAAACCACTTATGTAATTTTCCAGGGAAATTTTTTTAATTTCTTAAAAGGAGATGAACTCCTATAGCTGTCATCTATAACAAGACCCACCTCGAGCTCTGGAGATGTAATGAAAAATAAACTCTTTCCAGCACAAGAAAAATAATACCTTCTTCTCAAGGTATAAGAAGGACTCTGACTAAATCACAGGGACCTAAGTGTTTTTAAACTGAGCTAAGACATCACTTCATGAATGCGCACGAAGAACGCATGGTTATTTCATCATCTAACAATCGCAGTGCACGATGTAATTACCTATGCTTAGAAAATAACCTAGCCACAACCAATCATGCCAGTTGTTTATCAAGTCACCAATCTAAAATAATGCTAACACAAACCGAGTCATATTTACGTTCTAAATAAACATGATGTTTTTTTTCAAAAATATCAGATCCTGTGAACAAAGTCATCATTATAATAAAATATAATGGCACAAAAATGAAATAAAAAAAATTAAAATTTTAACACAATTAAACTACATTGTAGTAACAGTACTCTAACTGAGTGATTATGTAAAAGCTTGACAACTCTATTGCTAAAAAAGTACTCAAATTGAATGATTATGTGAAACCTTGACAACTCTATTGCAAACAAAATTTGTATTCTAATTAAATGATTATATGAAAACTTGACAAATCTATTGCAAAAAAGTATGTATTCTAATTGAATGATTATGTGAAAACTTTACAACTCTTGCAAAAACAGAGTATGTACTCTAAATGAGTGATTATGTGAAAGCTTGACAACTCTACGGCAAAAGAGTATTTACTCTAACTGAATGATTATGTGAAAGCTTGACAACTCTGTTGCAAAGAAAAGTACTCTTATTTAATGATTATGTGAAAGCTTGACAACTCTATTGCAAAAAAAGAATATGTACTCTAATTGAATGATCATGTGAAAGCTGACAACTGTTGCAAAAGAATGTGTTCTGAGTGATAATGTGAAAATTTGAAACTTTATTGCAAAAAAGGAATGAAGGACATACTTGTTGTCTTTCTTCAGGTAAATCTGGAAGCTTTTAGCAGATGTTGTTGAAAAAACATGAAGGACTCGTCTGTCCAGAATGTCATCAGCTGCCACAAAGAATGTCTCAAAAGTGTGTGCCAGTCGTAGTTCCTTCTCCATCAGTTTTGCCAGAATGGTTGTCAAACTTTCTTTTAGCCATCTGCCAAATATGAGAAGTACATCTAAATGGAAAGGTATACAGTGGTACATAAAATGCATCTGTATAGCCCAGTTGCTTATAAGGTTGGATATATAGTGTTTTCTCCAGGATGCATGATTCTACAAATTCCAAAAAAATTTAATAAATTCCCACTTAAAGATGAGCAAGTATATGAAAAGTCTACAATCAGTTTGCTGTCTTACAAAATGCGCTACATTCAGTACTATTAACAAAGCTCAATAAGTCAATTTTTCAGTCGTATCACTACCATGTCTACAGTGTGGCAGTTTATAGTGATGACCAGTACTGAGGCATCATGCTGCAAACATGTATCATGATGTCCCACCCAGTCACGTTATCTTAACACCAGGCTGACCAATCCTAACAATAACCTCTTAATGCTGAGTGCCTAGCAAGGCAGCTATTAGTATCATTTTTCCAAGTTTTTGGTATGATTTGGCTGGGATTCGAACTCGCAAACCTCCTGCATACAAGATGGATGCTCTAACCACCAGGCCGCTGTGGTGGTCTATAACATTATGCAATAATGTAAAAATGTAAAACATGTACATATTGGGAATGCTGCAATATGTAAAAAAACTTATGATGTAATAATCATAAAAATATTTACTATACCCTAATACAAGGTGACAAGGTGACATTACACTTCTATGGCTACCTGAATATCACTGTATTAGTTATATCTTTAGTTGGCTTATAATGTCAAGGGTACAGAAAATGCTAAATTATGATACATGTGATATGACTTATTAAAAAAAAAGATAAAATTACCATATTTGTTGTAATATCTGTGCTGTGTATAAAATATTATTTGTATCAAGAGCCCATGCAAAAAGCAAATGATGTACCTACCACATGCAGATGCATATCAGAACAGTTAAGTTCCCTTGAGTATGTTGGGAGTTTTCAAATTTGGAGGTACATTCTTTTCACCAATATGGTCACACAGGGTAAAGTAAATGTGAGATACATTTTTAAGACTGATTTGTCCCACAAAAGTTATATGTAGGTATACTGTGTTATGGTTCACAAAAACTATAAAATTCTATAGATTGTAGGAGATTCCCTTTCACTAGGCATTCTGAAATAAAGACACGTTTACTTAGGAAGGTATATTTTAATGTGAGTTTTTACCAGAAAGAGATGTATTCATGTAATGCATGTGTAGGTGTAAAGCTAAATATGAAAACACAAAATCTTACAACAGTAAGCCCTACTGACATATTGCTGTGAACAAGAAAGAGACAGTCAAAGCCTGTCAACAACAGCCAACCAAGGTAAAAACTTACCTTTGTATTCAGGTGACCTATGAATGCTGGTTTACCATTCAAACTTTATTCTTTAACAAACAACATGCACCAAATATTATTATTATTGTTACAAGCAACTGGGATATTTCCTATTACAATAATTCACCATATAAATTTATCTTTTTTACATTCTGATGGAAACAGGTTTCATTAATGGATGTCTTCAACCTTTAATTCTGTGTTAATTTAGTACATTATTCCTCAATTGCTTGTATATTACAGTTTGGGATGCCTGTTTATGAAGTAAAAGATCTAATCTTAATACAGAACATGTCAGGACAATTTTAACATGTCACCTTTGCTGTGTATGCTTTGGATTTTTTTATACAGCTTTAAAGAATTTTCAGTCACATCGCTACAATGCCTGCAGTGTGAGAGTTTTTAGTGCACTGGAAGATCATGCCGCAGACAGGTAGCATGATGTCCCACCCAGTCACATTATCCCTACACTAAGACGACCAGTCCTAACACTATATTCTTAATGCCGAGAGCCAAGCGAGTCAGCTGCTAGTACCATTATTATCAGTCTTTGGTATGACTTGATTGGGGTTCAAACCCACAGCCTCCTGCATCCGAGATGGTTGCTCTAACCACTAGGCCACAGGAGTGGTGTCACCTTAGTTGAAAGACTTGTCATGCCTTTTACATTGAAATGCTGTATCCAAATGCATGAGTTTTCATCCTCAGATGTGTTCTTTCATAATGTAATATACCATTCCTTGGAAATTTCTGAACTAACAGAACATCTAACATGAAAAAATGACCGTGGTGTTGTCCTGTTACATTCATCTCAAATATGGATGGCAATTTAATGAAGATCTGGTATATACAGTACCAGGACATCTTTCCCCTAGACATTCCTCCCCCCAACTCCCTTCCTGGATATTTCCCACTGGACTCCCCCCACATTCTTTTTTATACTACTTTATTTATATATAGTAACATTTAGCTTTGATGTTTATTCACATCCGCATCACCATTAGTGCACAGGCATGACTGTTGTCTACTGAAATAAATGCATTATCAAATGTAAAATAACTACTTTCCTGACCTCACTCTCTCTCTCTCTCTCTCTTTCACACACACACACAGATCTTAAGGATAGCTTAACACCACATTTGAAATGTGAACATAAATTCACGCCCATTTTTAAACATTGTTAGTTATAACAAAAATGGACATTGTTTATTTGTCAATCAATTGCTAGTGCTTTTACTCACTGTAGAACAGGAGGTTTTTTTGAAGTATGTTG